>CAUZXS010006663.1:0-5000 GCA_963585895.1 Sepioteuthis lessoniana
GATCTATCTATCTATCTATCTATCTATCTATCTATCTATCTATCCTTTTTTTTTCAGATCAATCTATCAATCTATCACTGTTTTTAAGTCTGTTCATATCTATCTTAATTCAAATATATTACTCTCTCAATCTCTTTCAGTTCATATATTATTACTCTTTCTCTAAAATCATATATATATATATATATATATATATATATATATATATATATATATATATATATATACATATATATCAATGTTTTCATATCTTCCTCTCGATTCTCTCTCACTCTCTCTCTCTCTTTCTCTCTCTCTCTCTATATATATATATATATCATTATCGTTTATGTGATTATGTTTTTTGTTGTTTATGATTGCTGTTTTTACCAACGTACTGGCAGGCGTGTACTTGATACATTGACTAAAAACAAACTCAGATTCATACGTATTAATACGTTTAATAACATCATCTTAATCTCTGTCGTAGGGCATTGATACCAAGTCACCTTGTGAGGATCAAACTCTTGATACTCGAACAAAAAGTCTGCAACATAAAGAAGCCACTAATCGGTCTACTGTAGCCACCCCGAATTATATATATATATATATATATATGTGTGTGTGTGTGTGTGTGTGTGTAACATACAGAGAGAGAGAGAAAGTGAATGAGTGAGTGAGGGAGCGTGAGTGGTAGTTTAATGAAGTACAATGCTAAGTAGATCATTATTCCTATTTACTTAGAAAATCAGCATTCAAAATACTGGCGTTTATTTGTGTTCGAAACCGACTATTGATGCCGGTGAGAGGTACGCCAAAAAAAAAAAAAAAAAAAAAAAAGAAAAAACCCACAATTCTGCCACAGCAGTCGGATTCTCACACTTTGTGTGTGTGTGTGTGTGTGACATACACACTCGCGTTCACACACAAACACACACAACACACTCTCTCTCTTTTTCTCAATCTCTATGTAATATATATATATATATATATATATATATATATATATATATAGATTAAAAGAGAAATCTGCCCGCCTACACATGCACTCTATCATACACACAGACACAGGCGTGCAAACAAGCCAATAGAAAAAAAGAGAGAGATTTGCAGGTAAGTTAAGGATTCTTGCTGAAGAAAATGAAATATATGCACTGTTTATTTCCTTTCCTAACATTTACTTCTACAAACGGAGACTTCGGCTACTATTCATTCCTTACAACTTAAATTCACGAAAAACAACAACGGTACATTCAATTGCAGTAGCTAAGTTTACGATAATTAACAGAGACTGATGCACAACTTACTATGAATTATTCTGCTATCTATCTATCTATCTATCTATCTGTCGGAGTCGTGCAATTTGACTAATACCCTTGGGCAATGTCTGAAAACCCTTGTCCAGGTATTGTTTGAATAGTACCACTACTATTTTTCTCCAAGGGTGGCTTTGGCATTTAATAACCCACCAAATTTGATATACCATTAAACGAAGAAATTAGACCTAACATTTATCTATCTATCTATCTATCTTAGGCTTTTTCAATCTATCTATCTATCTATCTATCAGTCAGTTCATATCTATCTATTTATCTATCGGCGTTATCAAAATTTGTAAACAAGTTAATTACGTTACACATAATCAAAACATATTTTTTAGATATTTGAACACAGTTTAAGAATTTTGATGCGTTTAAAAAGTTTTTGGATACACAATATCAACTGATACAGAGCAAACATTGAGTATATATATATATATATATGTGTGTGTGTGTGTGTGTGTGTGTGTGTGTGTGTGTATGTGTGTGTGTGTGTGTGCAGAGATAGATATATGGATAAATGAATTTAAATAACCAAAATCTAAATAATTATATCACCAATGAATAAGTACAACCCCACAATTTTTAAAGGACGAAGTTAATCTCCATCTCAAAGACACCAGTAATTCATTATCTATAATGTTGCATAAAAAAACTGGATATCAATTTCTATTTAGGATTACACTCTGCATCATTGAAACTTTGTTACCAAAGAGAAAATAGCAAAATTTTCCATGCTGTAGAGTTTGGCAAAAAGTAAAACCTAATGTTGTCCGTTTTGATTGCATAATATTCCATTTGAAAAAAATTAAAACTTGGTATCTATCTGCATAAAATCTGTACGATGTATTCTCTTTTCCTAGATACCTGCTAAGCATATTCTCGATTAACGGCAAAATGGGAAGATTGGGTTGCGCCTCTCTATACACAAAGAAATCCTGCTTGTCTGCTTTGAAAATCAGTACTCAGAATCCTGGGTTTTATATGGGCGCGAACTAGGAAATACCCAGAGTATATGTGCAACAAAACAGACTACGTTTTTTTTTTTTTGTTTCTTTCGCAATCTATCATTTTTACTTACTATTTCTCTCTATGCATCTGTCGTTCTTCACACACACATACACACACACACACACACACACACACACACACACACACATACACATACATATATATGTGTGTATATGTGTGTGTGTGTGTGTGTGTGTGCCTGTGTATGGTATTAAGTTGGTGTAGAACAATATAGAATAACTGTACACGCTTTCCTTTGTAACTACAGTTTCCTGTTTAATTAATATTATATCGGATTCGGATGAAAGTCAACTATGGGCTCTAAAGGCAAAACAGATCCTTTGTTCGTATCTTGACAAGGAGTCGTGCCGAGAAAATAATTTTTTAGCGCCAAAACACGCGACAAACAAACGCGGGAGAAATGTTTAGCGGAAAAAAAAAGATGCAAAAAGAGGCGACTCACCTTCAGTGTCTGTCTCTAGGTAAAAATCCAGCAAGTCGACTGAATGGAGAGTCGGGAAGGGTTAGTCTGAGAGAAAGTAAAAGAGTGAGTAGGGGAAGAGGAGGAACTCATACCATTAAATATATTAACAGAGAGACAACTTTCAGAGAGAGAGAGAGAGAGAGAGAGAGAGAGAGAGAGAGAGAGAGAGAGAATGTGGGTGGACGACAAGGTGGAGTCTGGAAGTGGATGGAACGATGATTTAATCAAGAGTAGAAGGATGAGAAGAAAGGTTCTTAAGATATGAAGTGAATTGGAAGAAGAAGAAGAAGAAGAAGAAGAAGAAGAAGAAGAAGATTAGGGAAAATGTGGGTGTGGGTAAGAGATAAATAGATAGATGGAATGAACGAAAGAGAAAGAGCGAGATTGAGAGATAGAAGAGGCAAAGATAACAAGAAAGAAAGAGAGAGAGAGAAAGAGAAGGAAAGGGTGATCGTTTAATCCAGTTGAAGTGGCTTAATCGATAATCCAATTGTACTGGTGAATAAACGACGGAGTCACCGTGAAAGAAAGAAACAAGAGAAGAAAGACAGTGGCGGGCGGATGATAAGAAACGTTGTGAAGAAGAAGAAGAAGAAGAAGAAGAAGAAGAAGAAGAAGAAGAAGAAGAAGAAGAAGAAGGAATTTAGTCGAGATAGAAGGAATTAGAAAAAAGATAGAATAAACCAAAGAGGAATGCAAGAAGAAAAGAGAAAGAAATAATTTGAATCCTATATATATATATATATATATATATATATATATATATATATATATTGAGAGAGAGAGAGAGAGAGAGAGAGAGAGAGAGAGAGAGAGAGTAAAAATACCGCTTTCAAGAAAAGAATAGGAAGAAAGGAAGAAAAGAAAGAAAATACGAGAGTTGAGTAAGACAGAATGATACAAAAGTATTTATGATTTTCATACAATAATGTTGGATAAAAATGTCAACCATTAGCTTAAATACAGAAGAAGAAGAAGAAGAAGAAGAAGAAGGAGGCGGAAGAGAAGGACAACAACAACAGCAACAACACTTAGTATTTAGAAGTGTTGAAAAAGATAGAAAAAGTTAACCATGGCAAGAGGAAGAAAAAAGACAGCATTCTGGCAACGCTAAAATAGAAGGAAAGGAGGAGAGAGAAAGAGACAAGAAGAAGAAGAAGAAGAAGAAGAAGAAGAAGAAGAAGAAGAAGAAGAAGAAGAAGAAGAAGAAGAAGAAGAAGAAAATGTCTGTGAGCGAAGAAGAACGAAATCAAAAAGACAGCGAAGATGAACCGAATCGTATTTACCGTAGAAAGTTTAAAGAACAAAATTAATTCTAGGTAATGAGGAGTGGGTAGAAAAATGATGGATAAAAACAAAGAAATAATTTTACAGAAACAGAAATAAATAAATGAATAAATAAATAAATAGAAGAGAAGCAAAAACAACAAAATAAATAAATAAATAAATAAATAAATAAATAAATAAAACTAAATTTAAAAAACAACAACTAATATCTCGTGGGCGAACCGATCAAGTAGAAAGAAAGAAAGAAAGATCGAAAGAAAAAGAAAGACGAAAAGAGAAAGAAAGAAAGAGAGAAAGAAAGAAAGAAAGAACAAGTAGTAGGTGGGCGGGTCGTTGTCTTTCACTTAAAGATTAGATGGTCGGAACGTATGAGGAAGTATCGCTTGTCTTTAGTAGTGGTGGTGGCGTCGATGGGTAGGCCACCACTGACGGCGTTGGGTGGGTTGTAATTTTGAGTAATACTTTACTGACGGCGTTGGGTGGGTTGTAATTTTGAGTAATACTTTATGTTAATAAATTTGTCATTGAGAATTTTCAGGCGGTCATAATACGAGGTAAAGACGGTAGCGGTGGACGTAGTTGTACGAAATGTAGTTGCGCTTGCAGTCGTAAAGATGGCGTTGTCGAAGTTGCTAGTAGAGACGGTAAATAAAACTCAACAGGTAGATAAGACTTTTCAGTTTGGAAAGAGCGTATATCGCAAGTTAACAAATGACGTTTGGACGCGCGCCATTTAGAAGGAAATGGCTCATCGTTCTTGTTTCACATTGTGAGATTATCAAGGAAAAGAAGACGTATTTTTTGTTTGTTTGTTGGCTTATTTCGTCTTTATTTATTTCTCTTTCTCTGTATAACTTATTACTGAAGGGTTAAACGGAATGATTACATGGATTCTAGTACGGTGGGTCAGAAATTTATGC
>CAUZXS010006663.1:7500-75000 GCA_963585895.1 Sepioteuthis lessoniana
ATACCAAGACTTAAAAAAAAGGTACATGATCCCCTCTTGCTTAATACGCAGCATTATAAGGTACAGATTGAGGGTCAGTGGAACAATCAAGGGGAAGGAGTAGTGCTCTTCCCTACGCCCTATGTGTTGTAGTTATTGAAAGGGAGCCTTAAGGGGACCCTTGTCTACTGCTGGCCAACTTGTTTATATATATATATATATATATATCTAAATGGACATTGTAATCAAGATCAAAACCTAGCCGAAGTGCCTTATCTTAACACTCATAAATCAATCACTCTCTTTTTCCTCTCCCTCAGCTATGGAGATAATTGTCGGGGCAGACTGGGTTTTCTAGCCTTTGTTAGGCAACTAGTGTAAAAGTCGGAAACTGACTTTACCTTGCTTAAAAAAACCTTGTATTTCAATCTGTTTCCAGAAGTGTTGTTAGAAGGGTTGTGTAAACACACACACACACACACACACAAACCTGTGTTTTTATGTATGCGTATATGTATGTGTGTTAGCGTGTGTATTTTTATGTATCATCATTAGAACCGTATATTGTTTACATCCAGAGCGTTAGACTTGGTTTTATATTTTAATTTCTTCTCTATTTGATTGTTTTCATTTTTATTGACAAAGCCACACGAATTCAAAAATTTCTCCTTATTCAATTCACCTGAACCTGAGAAAATCACACTGTTTGACCGGAAACAATAATGGTGAATTTATGACCAACGCGGTATTTTCAATGTTTCATTTTTGATTCTTTCGGTTGGTTTGGTTTTATGACATATCAACCATTGTGGGTTATCTAATGCCAAATCCGTTTAGACAAAGATGAAAATGATTTGTAAACACAGATTCACAAAGATGAATGGTTCCAAATATTGTTATGTATCACTAATAATTCAATTAACATCAGTCATTTACACAGAGTTAAATGATCAAACAGTTCTAGTTCTAAGAATTCAATTTAGCATAAGTCATTTGTGTGGATACAGTTTAAACAGTCAGACTGTTCTATTTGATCTATTTTATATCATACATCTTCGTTGATGCATCGGATGGGTCATTAATGATGTTCCCTTTGGATTCATGTGGGGTTTCGGTCTTGCAACATCAGACTCCCTCATCCAAATGAACCAGTTGGCATTGATCTTACTCCAACTCCCATCCCGGCAGCTAACCTACGTATCCACACAAGGAGAAAAAAAAATGACCACTGAAAAGGCTCTATATATAATTTTGCATCAGCCAATCAGAGCTAAGCTATTTGATCTATAGAAAAGGTCCTATCCATATTAACCAACCCCTCCACCCGGGTAGGATATGACACAAGGTCAATTATTAAGTGGAGTTTAACAGGTTTGAATTCAGAGTTTTCCTTCTCCTAGACTAGATGCCTCAGCAAGGCTGAAGAACCCATTCTGTCCTATTTACCCATAGCTGGAGGGAGAATAATTGGATTCATACCTTTCCCAAGTGTATTAGTGCAATGTGAAATGCAATCAGCCTCAGGGCCCATATCAGGTGCTACCACTTCGGGTCAGATCGGACCGGGTAGCAATAGTAATGAAGGGGTCCACTGTTTTCCCCATATCTCTGAGGCTGGAACCTCACTATCAGATTGTTTAATGCTATATCCAGGACAGTCGTTGGGGTGGGGGTCTTATCTGTTAACAGAGATGCAGTCGGTTTATTCTACAGCCTCAGCCGACGAGGCTTTTAATTAATGAATTACGGATATGAATAATATTTAAAGAGAATGAAGTAAATTATTAACGGATCCTAGTTTGAATAGCCTGTCGACTAGGCCTAGCATATGCCGAGTGAATCCTCCGTAGAGAGGTGAGCTCCTTCGCAAAAAAAGTGTGTCTTAAATATGATACTAAACTGGATCTAATGGTATGACTTCAATCCTTGTTGGCTGGTTGTTTGGGTTTTATGGCATATCAACCCTTGTAGGTTATTTAACGCCAAATTCTCTCTCTCTCTCTCTCTCTATATATATATATATATATTCAACCAAAGATTTTTAAACGAATACTTCGGTAGGTAAAATTTTCTGTAAGCAGGATTTCATTTGTTTGCACAAGATTAACCAGATTTAATTCGTCATATTTTTACGTAGAACCCTGTCTCTCACAAGAAGGACAGATCGTCATCTATTTTGACGTTTTCGAAAAAATCGGTTAAACTATTCAATTTGAAAAATCGCTTTCTGATGACAGCGAAATCTCTGCATTCTATTAGAATGTATTAAACCGTGCAAGTTGTCTGACACGTCAAACACTGTGGTTGTGGTTCCTGTTTCAGTATGAAAGTGTGAATAAGCCTTGTATGACCAATGCGCAATCGGGATATAACGACTTGTTCTCTTCTCGATGATCTAAAAGCTGGTCTCCATTCTCCCAATGTGGGCTGAATTTGGAAGAGTTTATTATGGATGTTCATGTCCCATTGTTGTTGCCATTTCGTGTGAAGGAATTTACTGATTGTCGGTTTCAAATCGGTATATGGAATGGAGATAACTTTAGGGCTTAGATCTAAGGCTGATTTGGCTGCCGAGTCTGCTCTTTCAATCCTTGAGATCTGGGTAGAATGGAGTACCTCTTCATTGCAATTACTCCCTGGTCCACTCTAACCTCGAGTAGTTGTAACTTTGAAGGTCCCATATAAGAGTCAAATAGATTTTTAAAAAAATTATACTTATTCGATTGGACCATGTGAAAAAAAAGAAAAAACAAAGAAAAAAAAGAAACATCAAAATTCAAACAAGCAAAAAAAGCAACAAGACTTTAAGAAACAGATACACATAAAAAATGAATATATGAGTTTGATTTCCTTTACTTCATCGCATAAAATAAGTACAGATGATTAGGCATGCCATTAAAATAAAACAGTCAATTATATGAACCCCAAAAAGTTTGTGTGTAAAATGGTTTTCGATTCACAATATCAACCGGTACATAAACAAACACACACATATATAAGTAAAAGTTAAGTTGGTGATAGTTGTTGTGGGTGACCCCACGACTCCCTTTTCATCAGTTTCTACACTGAGGGGTAGGAGAGGGCACTACTCTTTTACCCTGGATTGTTCTCCCTTACCCTATATACATGCCTTATAATGCTGCGTATTAAGCAACAAGGTATCAAATGCTATTTTTTTAGTCATTATAATAAATCGACCTCAGATTGAACAATGGTCTCCCGGGCCATTGGCGAACACGCTACCCAGTAGGCCAATGGACACTAATGGGAAGAGTGTTCACCAATGGCCCGGGAGAAAAAAAATTTTCTCATCATTTGCATAATTTTACGCATAAATTACTTTTATAAAAATGAAAAATTATCAAATTTAATGATTGGTTGGCTGGTTGTTTAGGTTTATGGCATATCAACTTTTGTAGGTTATTTAATGCCAAAACCATTTGAAAACAAATAATCAGTTCTATTTCAAACAATTCAGTTTAGCATGAGTACACAGTTTAATTGTCAAAAATATTTCTATTTAAAGCTGTTCAGTTAAGTCAAACAGTTCTAACTCAAGCAATTCAGTTTAGCACAAGTATGCAGTTTGCTTCTAATTAACCCATAGATAGGGCCATATCAGGTGCTACCATTCCGTACCAGAGTGGACCTGGGAGCAATGGCAATGTAGGGTGCTCCGCATTCCCCAAAGCCCCAGCATCACTGGAACCTCACCATCAGAATGTTTAGTGTCATATCCAGGATACACGTTGTACAGAGAAGCAGTCGGTGTATTCTACAACCCCATAAATTTACATGGAAAAAATTGGTAAAATATTTTAAAAGTTATTTTATTCCTTTTTTAAAAGCTGAATTAAGAAAAAACAAGGTTGAACTGATATCAATAAAAAATGGTCGTTAAATATAGATTGGTTTGTTTTTTTTAATGGCATATCAACCTTTGTAGTTCATTTAATGCCAAAGCTATTCTCCCAGAAGAACAGTAGCGGTACTATTTATCCCATAAAGTGCCCGAAAGTGAACGTAATAGCGCGACTGGAGAACGAACTCGCTTACTACGATTTCGCCGTCCATCGCTTTAACCATTACACCACGAGGACACCTCGTTAAGTATAGACTTTTTATCTATTAGAACAATTTTAAGTGTAAATTAATATCACGAAAAGGGAAAACCATGGTATTAAAATGGAAAAAAAGAAAACAATGGTACATTTTTATAACGTGCCTTTGGATTCTCTGATTTAGAACTTTCTGTTTAAACATGCAAAGTTAAATTTTTAAAAATGATATTAATTAAATCTTAATAAATTTTGTCCGTCCTTATTTTTTCATTAAAAAGGAATGGTACTTACCCATATTTACCAATCCCTCCGCTCAGGAAGGATATGACACAAGGTCAATTTTTAAGCGGAGTTTAACTGGTTTGAATTCAGAGTTTTCCTTCTCCTAGACTAGTTGCCTCACCAAGGCTGAAGAACCTAGTCTGCCCTACTATTTACCCATAGCTGGAGGGAGAATAATTGGATTCATACTTTTCCCAAGTATATTAGTGCTATGTGAAACGCAATCAGTTTCGTCGAAGATTTGAACTCGTGTCGCCGTGTCCATTTCTTACAACGATAACAATTACACCATGGGCACCTCCTACACCACGGGTACCTCCTACACCACCTTATTCTCCCTCCAACTATGGGTAAATAGTAGGACGGACTAGGTTCTTCAGCCTTGCTGCCCGAGCGGAGGGGTTGGTAAATAGTACCTCCTACACCACGGGTACCTCCAGGAATTGTACATTACAAGTACTTATTTTTCATTATACACAGGCAATGCTTGTATATAATTAAATGATGCTGTCTAAACATCTAGACTTCTGTCTAGATTACTCTGTACCAATTGAAAGAAAAATCAAGCCAGTCTTGGTACTTTTTGAATAGTAGTATTTTTAGTGAAACTCGATTGGTCAATTATCACCAAAACCAAACATTTTTAACTTTTTGTATTTCATTAGCAGAAAATTCATCCTAATAATTAGATTTGAAGTCGAGGATATCAGGAAAAAACATATACGAGAGTTAACCATCACGTTTATTAAAAGAAGGATTTCAGAGGTGCCTCGACTCGTAAAAGACCCATTAAAATAAGCACGTTAAATGCCAAGGAGAATATTTTGAACAAAATTAACGTTTCATTTATTGCTTATTTCTATCTGGGTAAATACAACTTCATTCGCTATACTTTTCGTACGCAATTAGTATATAAGTATTTACCCACATATATTGTTGCCCAGTCGGCTGGGGCTGTAAAATACACCGAGTGCGCCTCTGCAGAAGGGTAAGACTCCCCAAACGAGTGTCCTGAATATAAAACTAAACAGTCTGATGGTAAGGTTCCAGTAATGCTAGAGCTTTGGGGAATGCAGAGTACCCCTTCATTGCCATCTCTCCTAGGTTCACTCTGTCCCGGAGTGGTAGCACCTATTAGGGTCCTATCTTTGGGTCTAATTTAACTAAACTGTGTACTTATGCTAAACTGAACTGTTTGAAATAGAACTTTCGGAACATTGCTAAACTAAATTGCTTGAAATAGGACTGTTTTTGATAGTGAAACTATATATTTATGTTAAATTGAATTGTTAGAAATAGAACTGTGATGACATTTAACTGAAATGTTTTGACATCTAGCTGTTTGTAAACAAAAACTATGCTTATACAAAACTGAATTGTTTGAAATTTAATTCGGCGTTAAATAACCCGGAAAGGTTGCTACGCAGTAAAACAAAACAAACAACCAAACACTTTGTCGTGAGCAGGAGGCGAAACAAGATAAATCTTTAAGTGGAGTACAGTTGGTTTAAATTCAGAGATATCATTCTCCTCGACTGGATGCTTAACCAAGACTGAAGAACTCGATTTTTCCGGCTATTTAGACATAAATGGGGGCGAGGATCAAGAACAGATGATTTCATACTTTTCTAAACATTATTAGAGCAAAGTGAAATAACGACAGCTTCGTCCAGGATTTGAACTCAGGAGATTTGTTTTCCTATGACAATAACTGTTACGCTAACCACTTTTGAGAAGTACGTATATATATATATATATATGCATTTGTGTACATTTCTATTGAGAGAAAGAGAGAGAAAGCAGGGAGCGAGAATTTGATAAAATAAAAAAGTTTTCACATACAACACCGCCAAACATATAAATACACACACACACACCCACACATATATATATGTTCTGAAATGTATATATATAAATATATATATATATATATATATATATATATATATATATATATATATATATATATCAGAACATGAATATATATATATATATATATATGCGTGCGTGTGTGTTTGCGTGTGTGTGTGGGTATGAGTGTGTTAGCGTGTGAGTGGGTTTGTGTGTAAATTTGTTCATATATGCATTTACAAATATATATATATATATATATATATATATTTTTTTTTTTTTGAGTCGGGATTAGTTACCCTGATCAGCCGCTTAGGCGAAACTGTAGTAGGTTAGTTCCTGACTCACGAAATAATTTTAGTAACTATATATATATATATCTTCTAAAATTTTACTGGCTTTATTCAAGATCTTCTTTTCATGTATCGATAAATGTGTTGAAAGTGGCCTATCAATGACATGACTGTAGCGACTGCCACAACGCCTTACTATCCTCACAAAGTGTTTGATTATTGGAAACGTTCAACATGGTTTGAGGAATATGAATGGGTAATTTATATTCTGCATCGAAGAAGTCAACATGATATTTTGGCAAACTGTCCCACAGCTGCTGCCAGTTATAAAGCAAACAAAATAATAAGCTATTGGGAAGGTTCAACCTCTTCTGCCAACCCACCAACATCTTCATCTGTTATTGAGGAACGACATAATAGCGACAGAGGTTGTAATTTCTGATTACTTTGAAATTTTCATTTATTCCTTATATGTATGTATATATATATATATATATGTGTGTGTGTGTGTGTGTGTGTGTGTGTGTGTGTGTTTTGGCATATCATAGGCAAAAAATCATCACTGCTCGGAGACTGCCAGTTTCTTAAATATGTATGACTTGGTCAGATGATCACATAGGCGAGAAACTGACAGTAACCAAGCAGCGTTGACTAGATAAGAGATATACGCTCTATCGTTCGTGGTGTAATAATTACCGGCGGAGGAAATAGACAAGGCCAACCAAGTTCAAACCCTAGACACACATGTTTACATTTCACGTAAGACATCGTAAGATATAAATCCAACTTTTAGCCTCCAACAATGGGTAAGCAGGTTAGGTATACTGGCTCTTTATAGTAACCAGTCTAGGAGAATGACAACTCTGAATTCAAATCCGTTAAACACCGCTTAAAAATTGATTTTGTGTCTCATCCTGCTCACGTTGGACACACACACACACACACACACACATATATATATAAATATATATGTCATATCACCGATACTGAGCACTCTTTATTCAAAATTTTGGAGACCGAAAAAAGACTGCTACATATTGACCCCCACTCTTATGGCCATCAGCGTTTCTTTCCCGTTCTCCTGGGATGCTCAACCGGGGGCCTAGGGCCCAGCCTCTCTGGGACATGCTCTCATTCCAGCATCTTCTCTCCAACTCGTCTGATCCCCAAAACTGATTGAATTTCCTGGGCACTAAGTTATATAATAGTTCGACGTCCACTCAATTTCTTCCTATAACTGACCATTGGAATATGCACTTCCGAGCGGAAATAACTGTCATGCAGTTCACAGGTCACCCTCTTCCGGTGCATCAGTTTGTGACTGTACCGTGGGATTTGTCAGCGAAGCTCACCCACGCCAATGGAATATGCAACTTCCGCCGTCTTTGGAATGGCATGTTTGGTCGGGTCGGAGGTCAATATACAACAATATGACACTAAAAAATCTGATGGTGAGGCTCCAGTAATACTGAGGAATGTGGAGTACTCTTTAATTGCCATGGCTCCCAGGTCCACTCTGGCGCGAAGTAGTAGCACCTGACAGGTTCCTATCTATGGCTTTAATAAAACTATTTGACATTTTAATTGTTTACTTCAGCTCAACTGATTTTTTTCAAATAGAACTGTTTTCCCTTTAACTATGTGTAGACAAGAGACGATGTACTTATGCTAAACTGAATTGTTCGAAACAAAACGAATCATTTAATTGTGTTTGGTTTAGTTCAATAGTATATCAAGCATTTTAGGGTATTTAATGCCAAATCCATTTTTATACATATAACAGTTCTATTTCAAACAATTCAGTTTAGCATAAGTACACAGCTTAGTTCTATTTAACCAATAGATGGAATCCTATTAGGTGCTACCCTTCTGGACCAGAGTGGACCTAGGAGCGATGGCAATGACGGTGTGCTCCGCATTCCCCAACGCTCCAGCATCACTAGAGCCTCACCGTCAGATTGTTTAGCATCATATCTAGAATACTCGTTGGGGGAGTCTTACCTTTCTGCAGAGATGCAGTCGATGTATTCTACAGCCCCAGACAACTGGGCTAATTTAACTGTGTGTAAACAAATGACTGATATTTAATTGAATTGTTGGTGATACATTGCAATGTTTCAAAACATTGAACTATGTGCAAACAAATGATTAATTGTAAGTTGAATTATTCCTATTTGATGGAAATAGGGGAAAACATTTAACTGTTTCAAGGAAATTAGCTCAAGCTTGTTTTAAGAATAGTAATCTACCAAAATGTGTTTAGAAATCAAATATTTAATACGTATAAACGAAACCAAACAAGCCCTTCCCTGTCGGCTGGGGCTGTAGAATACACCGACTGCACCTCTACAGAAGGGTAAGATCCACCAATGCGTGCCCTGACACAAAACAGTCTGATAGTAAGGTTCCAGTAATGCTGTAGTTTTGGGGAAAGTGGAGTACCCCTTCATTGCCATCTCTCCCAGGTCTGCTCTGGCCCGGAGAAATAGCACCTGATAAGGTCATATCTATGAGTCAAATAGAACTAAACTGCGTACTTATCATATTTACCCCCCCACTCGGGCAGGTATTGACACAAGGTCAATTTTTTAAGCGGAGTTAAACAGGTTTGAATTCACAGTTTTCCTTCTCCTAGACTAGTTGCCTCACCTAGGCTGAACAACCAAGTCTGCCTTACTATTTACCCATAGCTGGAGGGGAAATAATTGGATTCATACCTTTGCCAAGGGTATTAGTGCTATGTGAAATGCAATCAATCTCGTCGAGGATTTGAACTCGTGTCACCGTGTCCATTTCCTGCGACGATACCCATTACACCACGGGCACCTCCTAACCTTAACTGCGTACTTATGCTTAACTGAATTGTTTGAAATAGAAGTGTTTTTGACTGTGAAACTTTATTTACATTAAACTGAATTGGTTGAAATAGGACTGTTTTGACATTTAACTGTATGTAGACATAAACTATACTTATACTAAACTGTTGAAATAGAACTGTTTAACTAAACGGAATAGCTTGAAATGTTTTGGCCAATTTAACTGTAGGCTCAAGCTAAACTGAATTGTTTAAAACTGTTTATTTGTATAAAAATGGATTGGGCATTAAATAACCTACAAAGGTTTATATGCCATAAAACCCAAACAAACCAACAAACAAACAAACATTGTTTCTTTGAGGGTCACACATCTTAGGACTTGAATATATTTATCGCTGCTTAACTTTCGCATTCTGGCCGGACTTAGTATTTTCAGAGTGACTTTACCGTAAGTCATGCTGAAGAGAATAGACGGCATATTGACAAAAGGATAAGAAAAAATCTAAACAAAAAGGGAGATAAGTAGACATTAATACGTTGGTTCGTAAGTCCGATCCTCATAGATTCCCATACCTAAGATATATTGGAGGAAACGCTTATGTTGTAAAGGTCATCGTTGTAAGAAATAGGCAGGGTGACCCGAGTTCAAATTCTTGATGAGGCTGTTTATTATTACCTGTGGAAAGATATGAATCTAACTATTTTCCCTCCAGCTATAGGTTGATAGTAGGAAAGACTGGGCTCTTTAACCTTGTTATGGCAACAGGTCTAAAAGAAAGGAAACTCTGAATACAAACCTGTTAAACTCTGTTAAAAATTGGCCATGTGTCACATCCTGCTCTTGTGATTGGGTTGCGTGAATAAATACTTACGATATGATTCTAGACTAATTTTACACGTTATTACAACTGTAATGAGTTCGATCCTCACAGAGTGCACTCTACCGATGATCTTATGCCAGACAAAGTCAAGTTTAGACGCCTCCAAGTAGAGCAACAGCTGATTAATCGTGTTCACACTTACAAGCTACTTCTATCTGTCATCATCATCATGAAATCATACTAATTGCCCAATTCTCTTGAGTTTCTCTCACCATCCGTCCCTATAGTTCATCACTCTTTGCAGGTCCTCTAAGCATCATCCAGTGTCCGCACAGAGCTGATGAATATAAGTTTATGCTGATCAACCAACACTGGCGTATTCATATATAAAAGTCCACATGTTTTTTCGTATCATTAGGATGGTTTGTGAGATGGGAGGAAAGTGGCCGTACAGCTGCTGTTTTGTTGGGTGCTGCTTCCAGGACTTCTTCAAAACAGCATCCTCGTGTAGTTTCCATCAAGCTTTATCTCTAAGTGTTTTGTAAGAGTTCAAGTGGTGCAATCATATAGTAGTCCTGACACGGTCAAACCTTGGAAGAATCTTAGCTTTATCTGATCTAAAAGATCAGATTTTCTCATGATCGATAACATGTCAGTATTCTTAATAGGTTTTTATTATTTATGACTTTGTACTTTAGGAATCTTGGTTCAATAGATATCAGCAGCAGTAAAGAAAATACTCTTGAAAAGAAAATGAATGATAAAAAAAGGAAGGAAAAACAAATAGACTACTGTGATAGAGCAATGAGATAACTTGCTGGTTAACCTCTGTTAAGAGTTATCATTGACTTTTATAAAGTAAAGTTGGCGATCTTTGACAAGGGCGACCCAAAGGTTTCCTTTTCAATAGCTACTACACCGAGGTGTAGCGGAGGGCGCTACTATATTCCTAGATTGTTCCATTTTACCCTTGATCCTTACCTTAAAATGCTGAGTGTTAAGCAAGGCAGCATCAAGTACCATTTTTGAGTCTTTAGTATGACTCGACCTGGGATTGAACCCCGAACTTCCGGACCGTTGGTGAACATTCTACTTATTAAGCCAAAGATAAAAAAAAAAAGTGTTAATGGGGCTGTGACGAAATAACTGAGATTAAATAAAAGATGAAATAGAAGACTATTTCTTTTTTAAGAACATGAAAAAGTATGACAGTAGTAGTATTAAGAAGTGGTAGTAATAGTAGTATCAATACGAAAAAGATCTATAGGACTTACTCTCCTATAATTTAAAATAGGCGGTATGCCACTTTTTCCCGAAACTAAGATGGCGGACGCACATAAACAATCAGTCTCGGGAAACTATTGTCCAGGAGAACCACGTGATCAGTGTTTAAAACTACGCCCTCATTTGAATTTCGTCCCGCGTTTTCTTGGAGCCGACTCCAAGACACGTATTTTCTATAAATACTTAATCTTCAAACACTTTTCTCTTTTTCACAATTTCACTTGCAGGTCTAACACACTCTCTCCAGTGTGACTTCCAGAGAGAATACTATCACTCTCTATTATTCACCAACAGACGTCAAACACTACAAAATGGATAGGCCATGCAAACATTCCTTTCCTCAGTATACCTTGTCTCTGAGACTTTTTCCAGCCTCGAAAACAGCAATTGCGTTGAAACACAGAAAGAAACGAACATTTAGAAATACGTAGTCAACATGCATAGGACACTTTTGTCATTTAGTCCTTTTTTGTAGATTTAGTTGTGTAAGTCACACACACAGAGAATTATTTTCACGAACAGTAAAAGAACCATAGTAATGTTTTAAATGTTTTCATTGTATCTATTGTTAAGATATAAATTTGTTTTGTTTATTCCGCTTGTTTTGAATGTTCTTTTTGTCCGCGCCGTTTCATATCGTTTACACATCTTTCATATCATTGCATCTTTACTATATTTGTCTCCATGTGCCTTTTTCCAAGTATAAACAAAAATAATATACCACTAAACATATACCAAACTACAACATAAATTTTGGGGGACCAAACATATCTACCAAATAACATGTCCCCCAACAGATAAAAAAACAAATATATGTGATAAAGTAATATTGAATATGAATGGAAAAGTAGACATAATAAAGAAAGCAATATTAAAAAGAAAGCAAAAATTATTATCAATAATAATAATAAGATCAAACATGACGATGTGAAGGAGTTGATCCCCTGGGACTTGTGCAAGAAGTTAAAAACTGACCATACGATCAAATGGTATATGCAAAACCCAGAATCTGTCCAAAAATGAGACGCACAAACTCTGGCATTTTGAAATACAAACCAATCATCTAACCTCGGTTAAACGACCAGATCTAGTGATAGTCAATAAACAAACAAAAAAAAATACGGCTTACTATAGGGTAAAACTGAATGAAAGTGAAAAGAAAGATTAGCACCAAGACCTTGCAAGAGGAGTGAAGAAACTATGGAACACTGAATTGACGGTAATAATAATTGTAATTGGTGCGCTCGGTACAGTCACCAAATGAATGGTACAGGGACTGGAGGACTTGGAAATAAGAGGACGAGTGGAAACCATCCAAAGTACAGCATTGCTGTCATTCGCCAGAATACTAAGAAGAGTCGTGGAAACTTGAGTTGACTTGCTATCTCTCAAACTCCAATGAGAAACCATCAGCTGACTCTGGTGTGAAAGACTCTCTAAAGAGAATAAACTTGATAATAATCGTACAAAGAGAAAACTAAAATAAGAGACACTGCTGGAGAAGCAGGAACGAACTCATAAGTGATGTACTCTTATGGACCCCCACACATGGCCGTGCAAAAGCAGGACGACCAGCACGAACATACATTCAGCAGCTATGTGAGGATACGGGATGTTGTCCTGAAGACCTACCTAGGGCGATGAACGATAGGGAGGAGTGGCGAGAGAGGGTCAGGGATATCCGTGCTACCAGCGCGATATGATAATAATAAAATAGGAAACGATAATATTCATAACAGTTTCAGATACTAAACTACTACTGTTGCTACTACTACTGTTGTTGTTGTTGTTGTTGCTGCTACTACTACTTCTACCAATAATAATAATAATAAAGAAAAGTAATAATTAGAAAATTTTAAGAATTAAAATCAGTCAAAGTGATGATGGTGGTGCTGCTGCTGTTGGAGGAAGTGGTGATGATGATGATTAAGATGATGAAAATAGTATAATAATAATAATAATATTGATAATGAAAATGATATGCCAGTAATAGAGTTGGAGACCATCCAAATAACAGCATTATTGAAAACGGCCAGAATACTGAGAAGAGTCCTGGAGACTTGAGGAGACATGCTGTCATTCAATCTCCAGTAAAAGACCATCAGATGTCGCTGATGTGAAAAACTCTAATAAACAGAAAGAGTACAAGACTAGACACGACTGGGTCGGCAAGGTGATCCACTTGGAAATGACCAAGAAATTTAAATTTGATCCTACGAACAAATGGCATATGCACAACCCAGCATCTGTCCTAGAAAAGGACACACATAAACTCCTATAGTAATTTGACTTACACACGGATCACCTAATTTCGGCCAGACAATCAAACCTTATAATAATCAACAACAAAAAACGATAATTTGCAAAATTATCGACTTTGCTGTCCCGGCTGCCCACAGAATAAAACTGAAAGAATGTGAAAAGGAGGATAAATACCTCGATCTTGCTAGAGAATTGAAAAAGCTGTGAACATGAAGGTGACAATAATACCAATCGTGATTGATGCCTTTGGCACAGTAACTAAAAGATTATTTAAGGAACTGGGGGACTTGGAAGTTGGTGGACGAGTGAAGACCATCCAAATTACAACATTATTGAAAACGGCCAGAATACTGAGAAGAGTCCTGGAGACTTGAAGAGACATGCTGTAACTCAATCTCCAGTAAAAGACCACCAGCTAAAACTGATGTGAAAAACTCTAAAGGAATAATAATAATAATAATAATAATAATAATAATAATAATAATAATTGCAGACTTTGCAGTCCCGGCGGACCACATAATAAATCTGAAGGAAAGTGAAAAGAAGGATAAGTACCTCGACTTTGCTAGAAAATTGAAAAAGGTGTGGAATATGAAAGTAACGATTGTGCCAATTGTGATTGGTGCGTTAGGCACAATAACTAAAGGATTATTAAAAGGCCTGGAGGATTTGGAAGTTGGCGGACGGGTAGAGACTATCCAAACGACAGCATTGCTAAAAACGGCCAGAATACTGAGACGAGTCCTGGAGACTTGAGGAGACTCGCTGTCACTCAAACTCCAGTGAAAAACCATCAGCTAACACTGATGTGAAAAACTCTAAAGGAGTAAATAAATTACCACAAAAGCAAATGCCCCCTGGAAAGAAGAGGTCATTTGTTTTCCCTCAGATGAAAACTATCAGTTACTACTCGCAAAGATAATAATAATAATAATAATAATAATAATAATAATAATAATAATAATCAGCATTTGCTGTGGCACTTGTTGTTTTAGGAGTTAGGTTTGATTATTAAGGATGTTAAAACGTAAATGATATCGATGTGCAGCAATGTCATTTGTAAGTGATAAAGCCGGTTGCAGTGAAGCCGAGAAGAATCGTCGTAAAAATGTTGTGAAAGTAGCAGCTGTAGTATTGACAAAGATAACTTTTCCGATCAGTGGATCTGGGAGTATCACTAGTGCCTGAAGTGTGGATTTTTCCCTCCTTCCAGTAGAGATATTATAAACAGTATTATTCTGCAGTAGCAGTTTCAATACCAGATGTGCGTGTGTTTGCGTGTGCGTGTGCGTCGTGCATGTGTTTGTGAGTGGATGTGTTTTTCTGAGCGTGTTATAGTAGTTTTAATTGCGATTAAAGGTAACAGTCGTGTTGACGCAATCAGTACGAGAAGAGATTTTCTTGCCTTACCGTTTGCCGGTCTACTTGAACTCTTTCTCTCTTTCTCCCTCTCTCTCTCTCTCTCTCTCTGCTTCGGCAACAGGTGTTAAGAAAAACAATCTTATGGTGTGGCTTTGCAGATGCAGACGGCAACAAGTACATGTTCATTTTCCTTCGTCTGACGTAAGGTCATGAAGGTTGGGGGAACCAGTGAAGCTCGAACCTAATATAGTAGTAACACGGGTGTTCCAATAATTATCGATATGGAAAATGGAATCGATTTACTATCATGTCTTTAAAGTTAAGGTATGATGAGCCTGTTTTGCATTCAGGTAGGTGACCACTTAGTAAATGCAGGCACTGTAACGATCTGCATCAGTTAAAACAATGCTTAGTAATTAAAAGCAAAAATATACCAAAACAATCCTCCGACAAAAAAGCCCGACTCCCCCCCCCCAAGCATTGAACATGATATTGACGGAACATCAAGTCATCGAAGTTAAGCAAAGATTAGCCTCTTCAGAGATGAGTGACTACTTATGAAAAGTAAATACCCTTGGTAATTTGAGACTTGTATGCCTGACTCAGCCAAGGTTAGTAAAATTCGGCCAAGTCACGTTGAAAACACCTGTTTTAATGAGATCATCAAAGTTAAGCAGTGATGAGTTTGTTCAGTACTCAGATGGGTAACTGATTAGAAACTGCAGGTACTTTAAGAACCTGTACCTGAAGGGATAAATCTTAGAAATAAAAAGAACGAAAACAACAAAACAAAAAAATATAGAAAAGGAAATTGACGTACGATCACTTCATCAAAGTTAAGCAGTGATGATTCTGTTCACTACAAAGATGAGTAACTATTGATGAATATGAGGTACCGTAAGCAAATTGCGGCCTGTATGCCTGACAAAGCAAAGATAAACGACATTTTGACATTCGTACAAGTTACTTGGAAAACACCAATTCTAATAAGATCACCGAAGTTAAGCAGTGATGAGCCTATTTAGTACTAAGATGGGTGACCATTTAGTAATTATCGATACTGTAACTATCTAAGCCTGACTAAAAAAAATTAGTATTAAAAAACAAAAACACCGGAACAATAGAATTGTCCCACTAAGTTAAGCACTGATGAGCCTGTTCAATTCTGAAATGGGTGACAACTTATGAATATTTGATTCCTGAATGCATGACTGAGCAAAAGTGAGTAAAATATTGATGTTCGAAGAGTTTACATTGAAATCACTAGTTCTCTAAGTGAACTAGATCAACGAAGTTAAGCAATGATGAGCCTCTACAATATTCAGATAGGTAACTACCTAGTTATTGTGGGTAATGTAACGATCTGTATCAGACGAAACGGAGCTTTTGCCCAGTCGTCTTGGTTTGTAGAATACACCGACTGCTTCTCTGCGAGGGAGTAAGACTCCCCCTCAACGAGTGTCCTGGATATATGACACTAAACAATCAGATGGTGAGGTTTCAGTTATGCAGGAGTTTTGGGGAATGCGGAGCACACCTTCGTTGCCATCGCTCCCAGGTCCAATCTGGCCAGGTGGGGTAGCACCTGAGAGAGGCCTATCTATGGGCCAAGTAGAACTAAGCTGTGCACTTCTGCTAAACTGAATTGTTTGAAATAGAACTGTTTTACACCTAACTGTTTTTTTAAACAAAAACTATACTTATACTACTGAATTGTTTTGAATTTGATACGGCGTTCAGTGACACGAAAAGGTCATAAAACCAACCAACCAAACAACCAACTAACTAAACGAAGCTTAGTAATAAAAAGAATAAAAGCCGAAGTAAAATGTACGAGTAAGCAAAAATGGAACCGACTTACTAACAGTTCACCCCAATTGCGCAGTAATGGGCCTGTTCCGTTCTCAGATGGGTGACCATTTATTAACTCGAGGTACTGTATCAATATCTACTTGAATAGACATAAGTTTGTCATAAATCAAAAAGGAAAGCAAAAACCATGGAAAATGGAATCGACTTACGATCAAGTCACGTAAATTAGACAATGACTATCTTGTTTAGTTCTGATATTGGTGTCCACTTATAAATTAAAGGTCTGTAAACATGCTTTGGGGGAATGTGGTGTACCTTTCATTGCCATTACTCCCAGATCCAGTTTGACCCGCTGTGGGAGTACCTGTTAGGGTCTCATCTATGGGTACGTTTAACCATTTAACTGTGCGCAAACAAATGACTGACACTGAAGAAAATTATGAGTGTTAAATAGCAATACTTGAAACCTTTTCAAGCAAATGAACTGTTGAGTTGTTTAAAATGTTAGATAAACTGTGTGTTGCTACCATTTTAAACAACTGAGTTTGCGCATAGTTAAATGGTATGCTTAGGTATAAACAGGATTTGGCATTAAATGACCTAATAGGGTTGGTATGCCATAAAACACAACCAACCATCAAATCGTGCTCGAAGGAAGGGAAAAGTGTTCTAAATTCAGAAAACACAAGCCGGTGTTTGTTTTCCGGAGAAAAGTTTAAATTTGAGGATGGTTACCATTGAAAATAAAGCCCAGAAATGGACAAACATCAGCTGTCGATGACGAAGCTTTGAAACAGCTTTGGTTTCTTTGTTTAACGGCATATCAACCATCAGGGTTTATTTTGTGCCAAAGCCATCCTTGTAGAAAAACAGAAGTGGTATTATTTGATCCATTAGATAGGGAATAAGTGTCATATAATTGCGGAGGGATTTCGTTTTATATATCTTGTCTTTCGGTTTAGTTAGGCCGAGAACCTTTCGCTTAGTGCATGGGTTAGTTAGGTGCACACATTGAGCGCAGGTGTTCACGCGCGTGCGGGTCGGATGTGACAATCAGAGATGTCACAATAAAAACTCCAGACAGGAAATGGGATCGGGGACGTGAATGACGTCATGCCTGGAAGAGCTGAGGATTTAGGAATTTGAAAAAAAAAACACAAAAAAGTTGAGTTTCGGACTTAGACGGGGCAAGTTGATTTTTGGAGATCGCTGAGGCGAGACCAGTTTGGGTCTACAGGATGCCCGTGCGAACGAGTAAGTTGAGATTCGAGTCAAGAGGAAGGTTGTCGATTTTTGGTCTACGAAATGTGCTGCACGTGGTGGGGTGAGATGGTAAAGTCAGCATAGAAAGAAATTGTGTCGCTCTCTCCTCATGTCAAAAAACCTTAAACTCAAGGAGGTGCCTGTGGTGTAATGGTTATCGTCGTAGGAAATGGACTCGGCGACACGAGTTCAAATCCTGGACGAGACTGATTGCATTTCACATAGCACTAATACCCTTGGGAAAGGTATGAATCCAATTATTCTCCCTCCAGCTATGGGTAAATAGTAGGGCAGACTAGGTTCTTCAGCCTTGGTGAGGCAACTAGTCTAGGAGAAGGAAAACTCTTAATTCAAACCTGTTAAACTCCGCTTAAAAATTGACCTTGTGTCATATCCTGTCCGAGCGGAGGGGTTGGTAAATATGAAAAACCTTAAACTCAAAAAGGTAGTAAAAGGTTTCGTACCTGAGCCAATTTCGTGTTTTTCGGATTCCTATATGTTTATGAACCTATGTATATTTCACACATCCGTATCTTGGTCGTATTTTTGGACCCATCTATGTTACATAAGTGTATTCATAACTTTCCCAAGGTGCTCGTTCATTAGTCAATATAATAATACAACTTACTATGAGGCTGCTGTCCAATGATTTAGTCATTACGCCACAGGGCCTACCCAGCACCGAAAATTTTTAAAAGAGCGTGAATAATTATAATCGATCATACGCAGATCATTACTTAAGCTTCAATTTATCAGAAAATAAAATAAAATAATTTTGAATCAGCCTAATACGTGTACGATATGAAAATGCAAGTATGGCGGAGCAGGAAAAATGATCTCCTGCTAACTGTGCAATCTACTCGTTATCGACAATGCAGTATAATCTTTCAGCTTCCATTTTTATTTGGTTTATATCATAATTTACTCGGATCGTCACACTACGGCAAAGAAGAAAACATCTATGGATCAAACAGGTCTGTTTGATAAATATTTGTTGGTTAGTAGGTTGCTTGGTCTTGTAATATATCTACCCTTGTTGGTTAAGTAATGCCATATCCTCTTCATATATATATATATATATATATATATATATATATATTAACTATATAATTTATAAACACATTTTGGTGATAACATTATTAAACACGCCTAAGCTCATTTCTTTGCACAGTGTTAAATGATTTCAAGCATTTCAATCAAACACAAGTAATTCTTTTTATTATCAATCATTTATTGGTGCACATTTAAATGGTTGAGTTTGGTGGCATATCAACCATCGTTGTTTTTTTTTTTTCATGTCAAATCCTGTTTTTGTGTATATATTAGTTTGGTTTGGTTTGGTTTCGTTTTATGGCATATCAACCATTTTAGGTTATTTAATGCCAAATCTTCTTCATACATATATATTAAATATATAGGATTTGGTTTGGTTTGATTTTATGGCATATCAATCATTGTTGATTATTGAATGCCAAAACATCTTTATACAAATATATTAAATATATATGATTTTGTTTGGTTTGGTTTGGTTTTATGGCAAATCAACCATTGTTGGTTATTTAATGCCACAACATCTTTATACATATATATTAAATATATATGATTTGTTTTGGTTTGGTTTTATGGCATATCAACTAGTTTAGGTTATTTCATGCCAAACCCTTTTTAAACATATATATTAAATATACAAGATTTGGTTTGGTTTGGTTTGGTTTTATGGCATATCAACAATTTTAGGTTATTTAATGTCAAATCCTCTTTATACATATGTATTAAACATATGATTGTTAACACATTTTTGTAGATAATATCTTTAAATAAGCCTGAAATAATTTTTTTTCACATAGTATTGCTATATGAAAATCACAATTTAATATCAGTCGTTTTTTTTTGCGCACATAAGAAAATTTGGCGATCTTTTCGATAGCTGCTACACCGAGTTGTAGAAGTTGCTACTTGATTCTTTGGATTTCTCCACTTTACTCTTGCTCCTTACCTTATAATGCTGAGTGTTAAGCAAGGCAGCATCAAGTGCCATTTTTGAATCTTTGTTCTGACTCGACCTGGGATTGAACCCTGTGCTTACACATAACTCTAAAATATAAGTTGGTGGTAATTACATTTTTAAATGAGTTAGAACAAACTTGTTTGCTCTCTTGTATTGTTATTGTTATTGTTTCTTCAGTTAAATGGTTTCAAGTATTGCTACCTAACACTAATAACTCTATCCATGATTGATCATTTGTTTGCACACAGTTAAGTGATTATAACTATGGCTTCTTAATATTAATCATTCTATTCAACACTATTTCTTCATTCGCACAAAGAATCGCTATGTATCACCAATAATTCAATTAAACAGCAGTCATTTATTTACACACAATTAAAAGATCAAACAGTTCTATATCTAATAGTTCAATTTAGCATAGGTTTACAGTTTTAATGTTAAACAGTTCTACTAGACCCAGAGATAGGACCCTATCCCACTACAGCAGCAATTGGAATACACCCTACTAAAGCCTGATTGTCTCAGCTGGTGAATTTCCAACATGCAATCTGGACGTCAGGACAATTTAGAAGAACGATATGCAATAAAATTCTGTTTTAAACTTGGAAAAAATGATGCCACAGAAACGTATGGAATGCTTCAGACTGCTTTTCGAGAATCTTGCATGAATCGAGCATCAGTTTTTGAGAGGCATAAGAGATTCAAGGAAGGCAGGGAGTCTGTGAGGGATGATGAGAGGTGTAGGAGGAGTAAGGAAGTTGATACACCAGAGTTGATTGGCCAAAGGTTAGGGTTAGGGTTTCTATGTTGAGGTTTTAAGGGAGTTCAGGAAGAGGCAAGCACTCTTTAAATCGGTTCAGTGGCATTTCCAGCAGGACAATGCACCAGTCCACAGCTGCATCCTTGTCACAGACTATTTGACCAAGATGGGCATCAAGACACTTCCTCAGCCTCCCTATAGCCCAGACCTTGCTCCCTGTGACTTTTGCTTATTCCCTAAGCTCAAGGAAATACTTAGAGGCTGTCGTTATGAGACAATTGAGGAGATGAAAGAGGTTGTGACAAATGTCATTGACACGCTCACACAAGACGACTTCCATGGGACCTTCCAGGAGTTGTTGGAACTGTACAACAAGTGCATTGCAGCTGGAGGAGATTACTTCAAAGGGGACTAGAGTTTCATGTTTGTACTATCAATAAAAGTGCCCATACAAAAAAAGTCTGAAAACTTATTTAATGAACCTTGTATTTGTGATCTTTACAGTTCCGCGCTGTTGTAGTTCGAGGATCTGAGTGAGTTGCGACGAAGAGCAACGAATTATTAAAGATGTGAGAAAATACTTGTCATTATAAATAATATAAGTTACCAAAGGTTTGTGTTGGTTTCTATGTTTAATGGCATATCAACCTTCATGGGTTATTTTTATAACGAATCCATCCCTGTAGAATAGCAGTGGTACAATTTAACCCATAGATGAGAATGTTCAATCCTTTATCTATGGTATTAGTCCGAAAGTGAACATAATAGCGCGGTAGGAGTTTGAACTCGCTTACCACGATTCCACAGTCCAGCACTTTAACGTCTACGCCAAGGGTATTCAATGGTATTAACACAGTTTCATATCCATATAAAAGAACGTATAGTGTTCCAATATATGCGACCGTAAACCTGCACAAAAAAGTAAAATAGGTGCATTTTAGTTCCATTGTTATTCGTGTCATTAACTAAAATCGCTCTTAATTAGAGACAGCAACTACACAAGAATGCTGTAAGCAATTTTGAACAAGTCCTGGAGGCAACACCCCACAAAGCACGAGCTGTACGGCCACCTACCACCCATTACGAAAACTATCAAAGTTAGACGAACCAGACATGCTGGACACTGCTGGAGAAGCCGGGGCGAGCTCATAAGTGATATTCCCCTATGGACCCCCCTCACATGGCCGAGCAAAAGCAGGGCAACCTGCTCGAACATACATACAGCAGCTCTGTGAGGATACGCGATGTAACCCTGAGGACCGGCCAGAAGTGATGAACGATAGGAAGGAGTGGCGAGAGAGGGTCAGAGATATCCGTGCCTGTGGCACGACAAGATGATGATGATAATGATGACACTCCTGTAGGATCAAGGTTTGCACCGAACATCATTTGCTAATTAGAATCTTTCACTCCTTCCAAAATAGTTGCATCAGTATCATCATGGGTCACTATTAACCAGGAAATAATAATTAGAAACTTTCACTCATTCCGAAATAGAAACATCAATATCATCATTTTTCACACCAGGATCAAATGATAGTTTTCCACAGAAATCAGAGTGATAGCAAGTCTGTTTAGATCTCCAGGACACATCTACGTATTCTGGCTGATTTTAACAGTGACGTTGATGGTCTTAATTCTTCCTCTGATCCCCAGTCTCTTTCTAGAACTTCGGAAATAATTCAAAGCGTACCTTTATATTCCACGGCCGTTTCAGTTCTCAGCTCTCAGCCCTCATTTTGGTATTTATCTGTATTTTTGCTTTTTTTCGTTTTCATTCTGCTACCCCCTGGAATGACATAATTCAGTAGATAATGCATTCTCTTCTGGTGAATTAACTGATTTGTTTAAATCATTTTAAAAAACTCCTTGCGATTTTTGCACCGTTTTTAACTAGTGGTATTTCACTGGAGTCTAAGTGACAACAAGTCTCCTCAAGTGTCCAAGACTCTTCTTTATTTTATCGCCAATCTCAATAATGTTGTAGTTTGGATGGTCACCCTTGTCCTTTTACCTCTTATTCCTCCGGTCTCTGTACCATTCTATTTGTGACTGTACCGAGCGTGCCATATACAGTTGGTATCACCATCACTTTCATCTTCCATAGTTTTTTTTTCTCTCTTTTCGCTTTCCCTCAGCGATCAACCGGAACGGCAAAATCAACCATTCTACAGGTTTTTTAAAATTCTTTTGCTGACTATAACCAGGTCTGGTCGCCTGACCAAGATTAGGTGACCCGTTTGTATCTCAAAATCCTAAATAACTTTGTGCGTCTCTACTTCCTTCGAGTTTTTCACACCAACGATAGCTGATGTTTTTTCACCGGAGTCTGGGTGACAGTAAGTTTCCTCAGGTCTACATAACACTTCGCCATATTCCAGCAGGTTTAAACAATGATATAGCTTGAATAGTCTCTACTCGTCCTCTGATTTCCAACTCTTCCAGTCCCTTTGCCATGCATTTGGGAACCGTTCCAAGTGCGCCAATTTCAATCGATACCACCGTCACTCATATAACCCACAGCTTTTTTAGCTCTCTGGCAAGATCTCCCTTTTCACTTTCTTTGAATTTCGTTCTGTGGTCGACTCGGACGCCATAGTCAACAATGCGGCAAAATTATTATTATTATTATTATTATTATTATTATTATTATTATTATTATTATTATTATTATTCCCATCATCGTTTATTGGTGGTCTTTTTCTGGAGTCTGAGTGACTGAAAGTTCCCTCAAGTCTGCAGGACTCTTCTCAGTATCAATGCTGTGATCTGGAAGGTCTCGAATCTTCCCTTGATATCCAGTTCTATTCTTTCATCCAAGCCTTTAAGGATCGTTCCAAGTGCGCCTGCTGTAATTGGTACCACCGTCACTCTCATGTTCCACAGTTATTATTTCTATTCTCAAATAAGATCCAAGTATTTCCAAATCTTTCCGCTTTCTTTTATTTGCTGTCAGTGGTCTGCTATATCTTCTTCTTCTTCTTCTTCTTCTTCTTCTTCTTCTTCTTCTTCTTCTTATTATTATTATTATTATTATTATTATTATTATTATTATTTGGATAATTATCAATTTCTCTTTAGTTGATTTGACCTGAGATAGGGTTCCAAAACTTAGGGTGGGTGTGTACACGAATTTCTCTCCGCCATCTGAACACAGTTGTTTTTCTTTTTCGTAATGTTTACTCAAAAGTAAGAACAGTCGAGATCATGTAGTTTGATACAACTGAAGGATCATCATCATCATCATCATTATTATCAGAA
Source organism: Sepioteuthis lessoniana (assembly GCA_963585895.1). NCBI lineage: Eukaryota > Metazoa > Mollusca > Cephalopoda > Myopsida > Loliginidae > Sepioteuthis > Sepioteuthis lessoniana. The sequence goes on from CAUZXS010006663.1 coordinate 31,616, forward strand.
GCTGCAACAGTTGCAGCAAGGACAACGGTAGGAAACAGAATATGTACAAAAAGAACAATAGTCATCAGTTTTGAGAAATACGAGTATAATCCAGTTTGGCTGTGAGAATTGAGCGGCAGACAGATCCCTGAAAGTAGGCACTAGGAATATATAGCTGTTCGATGAGGGTCGTGATAACAGCCTGGCTTTCTGAAAGGCAGTAGTTCGGAGTTCAAGTCGAACATCCTTATTTACTTAGTTTTCAGTCAACACCGACAACGAACTTGTTTTAATTAAAGAATTTTTGATCAATTCAACACGAATATTGGTATTACTACTGTCTTTGTTCGTGCTGCTTGAATTGCTTTTATACATTTTGGTATATCATAAGAAGAATCAGTATATTTATCGCTGGAAGAAGTAGCAGTATAAATAGTTCTTTTATTTTGGCGATTCAGCTATTTGACAACATTTAAGCTGCAATGGTTCTTGCAGCCTCTTCTCTCGAAAAACAGCAACAAATAAACTAAAACAAAAATAAAAAAAACATAAAAAACAAACAAAAAAAGGCAATAAAAAAAAAATCAAAAACATAACAACAATAAAAACAAAACAAAGTCTGTTCATTTGGGATATTATCCTTGTCATTATTTTAGTCCTTGTGAGTTTTTTCTACCAGTCGAACCTGAAAGAAAGAAAGAAAGAATCGAACAAATGTTAGAAAGAAAGAAAGAAAGAAAGAAAGAAAGAAAGAAAGAAAGAAAGAAAGAAACGAACAAATGTTAGAAAGAAAGAAATAAAGAATCGAACAAATGTTAGAAAGAAAGAAAGAAAGAAAGAAAGAAAGAAAGAAAGAAAGAAAGAATCGAACAAATGTTAGAAAGAAAGAAAGAAAGAATCGAACAAATGTTAGAAAGAAAGAAAGAAAGAAAGAAAGAAAGAAAGAAAAAAGAATCGAACAACTGTGAGAAAGAAAGAAAGAAAGAAGGAAAGAAAGAAAGAAAGAAAGAAAGAAAGAAAGAATCGAACAAATGTGAGAAAGAAAGAAAGAAAGAAAGAAAGAAAGAAAGAAAAAAAGAAAACTGATGAGAAGAAAAATGAATAAAAAATTAATGAGATCAAAATTTTAAGAAAGAAAAAATGAAAGAGTAAATACTTTCTTTCTTTCTTTCTTTCTTAGATAGATAAAGGGAAAAAAAGAAAGAAAAGAACGAAGAGAAAAGCGAGAATTGTGAAAAAAGATTAATAAAGAAATAATGAGATTTAAAACAGCTCTAAGGAGAGACTTTTCTTGATTTTGACAGTGCTGTGGTCCGTACAGCTCCAGTTCTTTCTCTTATCTCCAGTTGACCCAGCCTCCTTTCCAGGTTCTTGGGTATTGTTCCCAGGGAACCGACTATGATTGATTTTACTATCAACTTCATATTTCCCAGCTCTTACACGGCTAACTCTCTGGCTAGGTCCAGGTATTTGTCTCGCTTTTCTTTTTCCTTTATATATAGTGATCTACTGGAATAGAAGTCCTATCGTTTACATTACCCAGTCGGCTGGGGCTGTAGAATACACTGACTGCACCTCTGCAGAGGGGTAAGACCCCCCAACGAGTGTCCTGGATATGACAAGAAACAATCTGATGGTGAGGTCCCACTAATGCTGGGGCCTTGGGGGATACGGAGCACCCCTTCATTGCCATTGCTCCCAGGTCCACTCTGGCCTGGCGTGGTAGCACCTGATAGGGCCCTATCTATGGGTTAAATAGAACTAACGGCATACTTATGCTAAACTGAATTGTTTGATTAAATTGAATAGCTTGAAATGTTTTTTGACAATTGAACCGTGCTTTTATTTTAACAGTGTGCTTATGCTAAACTGAATTATTTCAAATAGAACTGTTTTTTTTACATTGAAACTGTATTTACACTAAACTGAATGGTTTAACATAGAACTGTTTCTGACATGTAACTGTGTGTAAACAAAATCTGTACTTGTACTAAACTGAAGTAGCTGAATTAGAATTGCTTGACTAAACTGAATAGCTCGAAATAGAAATGTTTTTTACAATTAAATTGTACTTACATTTAATCTGCGTGCTTATGCTAAACTGAATTCTTTTAAATTGAACTGTTTTTGACATTGAAACTGTATCTGAGAATTAATTTTTTATTTATTGCGGGCTTTTTGTCCTCATCTTGGTAGCTTTTGTGTTGTTTCTTCTTCACAACGTTTCGGCCAAATTTCACCTCTGGCCTTCTTCAGGTGATTTAACCGCGACTTCGGATAGGAATGCTGAGTCTTTTAACCGTGTCTCCAGTAATTACTGCCTTCCATAGTTATTGTCTATCGTACCACGTTTTTGACCAAGCAAACCTCTAGCCGGCTTGGGTAGGAATTGAAACCGCTATCTTCTGACAATGCTCACCTGGAACCGAAGAGACTCAACCCCTCCATCCGCTGCGCCACGGGCCCCGAAGGCCGAAACGTAGAGAAGAAGAAACAACACAAAAACTACCAAGATGAGAACAAAAAGTCCGCAATAAATAAAAAATTAATTCTCAGATTAAGAAGCCTCATCTCAAAATAATTCCAATTAAAGACAATTGAAACTGTACTTAACAATAAACTGAATTGTTATATATAACTGCTTGAATAGTTTGAAATAGAAATATTTTTGACAATTAAACTATATACTCAAGGTAAACTGAATTGTTTTAAATAGAAGTGATTTACATAAAAATGGATTTGGCCTTAAATAACCTACAAGCCATAAAACCCAACAAACCAAACCAAACCAAACCAATCGTTTACATTTCATTTCTTCTTGTCTTATTATTTTACCTTTTTTAGTTTTCACACCATCTGTAACTGGTGCTTTTTCAATGAAGGTTTTCTGATTGGTTTCTTTCTTTGTTTAATGGCATATAAACTCTTTTTAAATGAAGTCTGAGTAAAAGTAAGTTTCTTCAGGACTTTTGTAAGTATTCTAATTGACTTTTTCAGTACTGAAGTTAGGATCGTCTTGATTCGTCTTTGGATTTCTAGTTCGCTCAGTTTTTTCCAGGTTCAAGGCTCAATCTAAGATAGCTATCACCGTTAACCTTCATCTTCCACAGGGTATTTTTTTTATCTCTCTTGCAAGATCTGAGTATTTATTTGTCTTTTTGTTTCCTTTTATTTTCACTTTGGGGTTCACTGGAACACCAAAATCTTATTGTCGATATCTTTTTTTCTTTTAATTGATATGAGTTCTGGCTTTCTGGTAGGCATTGTGTGATCCGTTTGTATCTCAAACTCCCTGAAAATTTCTTTCATCTCATTTTCTAGGATATATACTGGTTTTTACATATACCATTTGTCAATGCAGTAGAAATTTGATCTCTTGCACAATTCTCAGTGGATAACCTTTCTCACCCAGTCATGATTAGACTTATTTCTTTTGTATCGGTTTGTTGCGTTCACTTATAATGTAATTAGTCGTTTCATCTCTGTCACCACACAGACTACTATTAGCTATTCAGTTTCGTATTATCAATTTTTGATTTGATAAAGTGTTCGCATTATTTTGCGCTGAATTTAAATTTTCATATTTTACCAAATAAGCCATGTCGAGGTCATTTTATTAGCAGTTTCCTCATTTTTTCGCTTCAAGTATCCATACTGTTGTCTTCCTTCTCATTGTTGTTTTCTTTTGTTGTTTATTTTATTTTTTTTTTTTTTCTGTTTGTTCCTAAATTATTTCTGTTGATATTACTGCTTGTGTCTGCTGCAATAAGCCTTTCTTTAATATTTTTTGGTTGGTTGGTTGGTTCTTTTGTTTTACGACCTCTCAACCCTTTTCGTGTCATTTAAAGTGGAATGAAATTTTGATAAAAGTTTCAAACAATTCAGTTTAGTATAAGTATAGTTGTTTTGCTTACACACACTTAAATGCCAAAACAGTTAATTTCAAGCAATTCAGTTTACAGTAGTTATATAGTTTAGTTCTATTCGACTCATAGACAGGACCCTATCAGGTGCCACCACTCTGGACCAGAGTGGAACTGGGAGCAATGGCAATGAAGGTGCACTCCGCATTTCCCAAAGCTCTTGCATTACTAAAGTCTCACCATCAGATTGTTTAGTGTCATAACCAGGACACTCGTTGGGAGAGTCTTACGTCTCTGCAGAGATGCAGTCGGTGTTTTCTACAGACCCAACCGACTGGGCAATTTTTTAAAACATCCCTTGAGTCTCTGTTGCCTCCTGGCAATCCTCAATGTTGCAAAGTAGTCTTCCTCTTTTTTCTTTTTGGTATATTGTGTCAATCTATATCATTTCTTGTGTGTAACGCCTTGTGCATGCTCATCAATTTCCTTGTACTTTGTTCTATTAGTCTGAGTTCCTCGTTTGTCCAGTTTAAGAATGATCCAGAGTATCCCACAAGGTGGACTGCCGAGGTATTTATTACTTTGATGAGAATTCTGCTGCGAAATTTGATTTCTAGATGTTTTCTTTTTCTTCTGAGATATTCCTTCCTTTATGTTTCTTTTTCATCTCTCTTTGTTTGATTTTTTCCGCTTTTAATATTCCTGAATATTTGTTGATTTCCTTTTCTGCAGGAGTTCTGATACGTCACTGGTTGAGATGTTTTATTGCTTCCGTTGTTTTGCTTTTTTTCCTCCTTTTTTTTGCACATGGTATTTTTTTTTTACCTTGTGTCAAGTCCTGTCTGGTGTGAGGCAGAGACTAATAACGTGCATTGCAAATTTTTCAATTTAAAATTTTATTCTTATATCTAAATTTTAGATCCTAAAAAATTGTATAAGGATTTCTCGTTCTTTTTCATCTGTATATATGAAGTGGCTTGTGTTTTCTAGCGACTTGATAAATTTGAAGCTTCCTTTTCCTTTTCTTAGTCGATAACTTAGTGGCATTTTAAATAATGGTAATCTTTTAAATGTAAGTCTGATCTGTCCGATAAAAAACTGTATTTCTTCCAGGCAGCAGTTGTTTCAATACTTCTGTATGGATGCACAATATGCATGCCAACAAAACGTATAGTGAAAAAGCTAGATGGGAACTCCATTTTGAACGAAACCCTATTGTTATATTTATTGCGTAGTTTCTTAATTTTTTTGTTCATGGTGATATCATGATATCATATATTCATATATAATACGAATAATTTGCAAGCTGATCTAGGGGGGGGTCCTTGTGGTGTAATGGTTAAAGCGATGCACTGCGGAATCGTTGTAAGCGAGTTCGTACTCCAGTCGGGGTATTACGTTCACTTTCGGGAAAATACCCTTGGGAAAGGTATGAACCCCCTTATCCCCCCAGCTATGGGTTAAATAGTACCACTACTATTCTTCTAGGAGAATTGCTCTGGCATTAAATAACCCACAAAGACTGATATGCCATTAAACAAAGAAACCAAACCAAACTGATCTATTTAACTCATAGATGTGCGTGAAACCTATGCTACGAGGCGCATACGGTAAGTTTCCAGACATTTTTCGTATGGGCACTTTTATTGAGAGTACACTCATGAAACTCTAGTCCCCTTCGAAGTAATCTCCTCCGGTTGCAATGCACTTATTGTACCGTTCCAACAACTTCTGGAAGGCCCAATGGAAGTCTTTTTATGTGAGCGTGTCAATGACCTTCGTCACAGCCTCTTTCAACTCCTCAATTGTCTCATAACGACAGCGTCTGAGTTTAGGGAATAACCAAAAGTCTCAGGGAGCAAGGTCTGGACTCTAGGGAGGCTGAGGAAGTATCTTGATGCCCATCTTGGTCAAATAGTCTGTGACAAGGATAGAGTTGTGGACTGATGGAAATGCCACTGACCCAATTTCAAGAGTGCTGGCCTTTTCCGACGGAATCTCTTGCTGAACTCCCTTAAAACCATAACATAGTAACCCTAATCCTAATCCTTTGGCCAATCAACTCTGGTGTTCTGACTTCCTTACTCCTCCCACACCTCTCATCATCCCTCACAGACTCCCTGCCTTCCTTGAATCTCTAATGCCACTCAAAAGCTGATGCTCAATTCATGCAAGATGCTCGAAAAGCAGTCTGAAGCATTCCATACGTTTCTGTGGCATCATTTTTTCCAAGTTTAAAACAGAATTTTATTGCATATCGTACTTCTAAATTATCCTGACGTCCAGATGGCATTTTTGAAATTCACCAGCTGTGACAATCAGCCTTTAGTTGGGTGTATTCCAATTGCTGCTGTATTTGTTCATTTGAACCTGAATTTTCAAGCGTCTACGACAATTTCAAATGCCTGTACAAAAAAGTCTGGAAACTTATTGAAAGCATCACATAGGATTTGGTAAGGTTAGGTTTTACGGCTTATCAACCATTGTACGTTATTCACCAGCTGTGACAATCAGGCTTTAGTGTTACGTTTTGCTGTGGCCAAACAAACGACAACACGTAATATATATAACAATATATATTTATTTTCTCGACAGACGATTGTGTGATGTAGGAGCAATCAGGAAAGGTATTAGAATCGTTCGTCTATGAGGCCTGGACCCTTCGGTGTAAGTTAGACGATGGCCAAGGAAACGCACACGAGGTAACAAGCTTGAGTGAATAACGGAATTTTTCACTGTCTTCCTTTGACTACACCGTGGGATTTTAACCTCGTCCCATATTGTCAGCCATGCTCGCCTACGAGATCTCTTCCCATAACTGGCCAACGGAATATGCAACTTCTGCCGTCTTTGGAATGGCATGTTTGCTCATCATCGAGCGGAAATAACTGTCATGCAGTTTACAGGTCACTCTCTTCTGGTGCATCACTTTGTGACGGCACCGTGGGATTTTTACCTTGTCCCATATTGTCAGCTAGGCTGTATTTTACATCAGTAGGGTGTATTCCACTTGCTGCTGTAGCTATTCCTTTGAACCTGAAATCATAAAAATTGGTCAGTCATCTCTTAAGATGTATAGCAATGACATATTAAATTTTCCAGAGTGTACGACAATTTTAAATGCCCATACGAAAAAAGTCTGGAAACTTATCATATTTACCCAACCCACGGGCACCTCCTTAGTCTGGAAACTTATCATATGCACCTTGTATATCAACATTCATGGTTTATCCAGCAGTGACATGCAGGACACTGCTGGAGAAGCAGGGATGAACTCATAAGTGATTTACTCTTATGGACCCCCACACATGGCCGTGCAAAAGCAGGACGACCAGCACGAACATACATTCAGCAACTATGTGAGGATATGGGATGTTGTCCAGAAGACCTGCCTGAGGCGATGAACGATAGGGAAAAGTGGGGAGAGAGGGTCAGGGATATCTGTGCTACCAGCACGACATGGTCATCATGATGATGATGATGGTTTATCTAATATGGAATTCATCCTTGTTGAAGGGCAGTAGTGGTACTACTTTATCGATATCTGGCTAAGATAAGAGAGTTTATATTTTTCGCAAGGGCATTAGTTCGAAAGCGAACGTTAGAACGTGAGAGAAGTTCGAACTTGCCAACTACCATTTTGCAGTTCAACACTTTAACTACTGCGCCAATAGATGGACCCTTATAAGATAATGCCCGTGGTGTAATGGTTATCCTCGCAGGAAATGGATACGGCGACACGAGTTAAAATCCTGGACGAGACTGATTGCATTTCACATAGCACTAATACCTTTGGGAAAGGTATGAATCCAATTATTCTCCCTCCAGCTATGGGTAAATAGCAGGACAATCTAGGTTCTTCAGCCTTGGTGAGGCAACTAGTCTAGGAAAAGGAAAACTCTGAATTCAAACCTGTTAAACTCCGCTTAAAAATTGACCTTGTATCATATCCCGCCTGAGCGGAGAGGTTGGTAAATAGTATAAGATAATCACTTGTTCAAAGTAAACCTGGAAGTAATGACAATAAAGGGGCACTTTTCGGAGGCGCCCGTGGTGTAACGGTTATCGTCGTAGGAAATGGACACGGCGACACGAGTTCAAATCCTCGACAAGACTGATTGCTTTCACAAAGCACTAATATATTTGAGAAAGGTATGAATTTAATTATTCTCCCTCCAGCTATGGGTAAATAGTAGGTCAGACTGTTTCTTTAGCCTTGATGAGGCTACTAGTCTAGGAAAAGGTAAACTCTGAATTCAAACCTGTTAAACTCCGCTTAAAAATTGACCTTGTGTCATATCCTGCCCGAGTGGAGTGGTTGGTAAATATGATAAAGGGGCACTTGAGACCTCTCAAAGTTCCAGAATCAGAGCCTCACCACCAGATACATTTTTGTACTCTGCCTCTGGCACCGTTATTTCAGAGTTCTTACCCTTCCCACAGAGGATTTGGTCTGCGTCGTCGAAGCCCTACCTACAGGGTGAAACATTCTCCGAGACGTCCCCTATTCAATAATTTCGTATTTGCAAGTTAATTTTAACCTGCTGTTTATGTAGAAGAACGCTGGCGCCTGGGTCGTGGTATTTGTTCATTTACCCCTGGGAAAATAGGTTGCTTTGGAATATTATTCATTTTTTGATGCAAAGTATTTTTTAATCGGTTAAATTGTTTTGAAAATTGTTGACAAGAAAAAATAAATACGCAGTCGTCAAATCAAAAGCTCCTAGCATCTGTCTTTTGTATTGGCAGGTTTTGTTTTGTTTTTTGGGGGGGTGGGGGGTATTTCTTTTTTTCCACTTCGCCATTATTTTCTGCCCTCTAAAAATGACATTAAAAACAATGGTACGTTGCCTTTGGCTTGAGCTTCACAGATGGTTTGTTGCATATATTCAGGAGAACTTTACGATACATATATATATATATATATATATATAGGTGTGCGCATGTGTGTGTATGTGAGTGTGTGCGTGCGTGTATATGTATTTTTCTCTGCGTGTGTGTATGTATTTCTGTGGGTGTTTGTGTTTCTATGTGTGTGTCTGTGTGTGTGTGTGTCTGTGTGTGTGTGTATGTGTCTGCGTGAATGTGTGTGTATGTGTGTCTATTTGTTTCTGTGTGAGTCTGCCTGTGTGTGTGTGTGTGTGTGTGTGTGTGTGTGTGTGTGTGTGTGTGTGTGTGTGTGTATTTCTGTATGAGTGTGTTGTAAAAATAATATGTTTGTTTTTGCTCGTTATTATATTGCAATCAATAAGATTTTTTGTTCGTTTGTTTTTGCTTTGGTAAATATGCATACATTTATTTAAACAGAGCTTACGTTTCTCTCCCTCAGATAGATAGATGGATAGAGACTGAGATAGATAGATAGAGAGATAGACCTGACTAACGCAAGAGTTGGTTGGTTGGTTGGTTGATTGGTTGGGTTTTTATGATATATCAAACTTTGTAGGTTATTTAATGCCAAATCCATTTTTATTCAAATAATCAGTTCTATTTCAAACGATTCAGTTTAGTTTGAGTACATAGTTTGATTGTCCAAAACATTTCTATTTCAAGCTATTCAGTATAATCAAACAGTTCTAATTCAGTCAATTCAGTTTAGTATATGTATAGATTTTGTTTACACACAGTTAAATGTCAAAACAGTTCTATATTAAACAATTCAGTTTAGTGTAAGTACAGTTTCAATTGTTGTATACCCATAGTACAACTACACGTATAGATATACAAATATACACTTATATGCGGAAACATCATTAAACGGAAATGAACGACTTCAATAACGAACGAATACACTTCTTTACAAAAATATAAATCTCTCACACTTTATTTTTGAAAGGGTGATATTCTGTTGTGTGTGAGAGATGAGTGGAGACAGGGACGGACTGCTATATTGACCCAAGTTCTTCTCTTGACCATAGCGGCACTTCTTTCGCATCTTGGTTTGAGTTGCTCAACCGTGGTAGTCTGCAAATTGGTTTTCACCCTGGCATTCTTGTCTCAACTGCCCGACGACCGCGGGCACCCTGTCTATATTCTTTCTTAACGTCCACCTGCCTCCGCTCTTCTGTGCCCGTGGTGTAAGGATGTGCCCGTGGTGTAATGGTTATCGTCACAGAATATGGACTCGGCGACACGAGTTCAATTCCTGGACAACACTGATTGCATTTCACATAGCACTAATACCCTTGAGAAAGGTATGAATCCAATTATTCTCCCTCCAGCTATGGGTAAATAGTAGGGCAGACTAGGTTCTTCAGCCTTGGCGAGGCAACTAGTCCAGGAGAGGGAAAACTATGAATTAAAACCTGCTAAACTCCGCTTAAAAATTGACCTTGTGTCATATCCTGCCCGAGCGGAGGGGTTGGGAAAATAGGACCTGCCTCCGCTCCTCTTCGGCTTATTTACACAGGTGCATCTCTTAATTGACGGCTCGTTCAAGGGTCAATATATAACACAATGTCAAAAACTGTTCCATTTCAAACAATTCAGTTTAGCATAAGTACGCAGTTTAAATGTAAGTACACAGTTTAATAGTCAAAACATTTCTATTTCAAGCTATTCAGTTTAGTCGAACAGTTTTATTTCAAACAATTCAGTTTAGCATAAGTATGCAGTTTAGTTTTATTTAACTCATAGAAAGGGTCCTATGAGGTGCTACCATTCCAGGCCAGATTAGACCTGGGAGCAATCGCAATAAAGGGATGCTCTGCATTCTCCAAAACCTCAGTATCACTGGGACCTCACTATCAGATTGTTTAGTGTCATCCAGGACACTCGTTGCGGGGGGGGGGAGCTCTTACCCCTCTGCAGAGATCCTGTCAGTGTATTCTGCAATCCTAGCTGACTGGGCAGTACACAGGGTTAATGTCGAAACAGTTAAATTTCAGGCATTTCAGGTTAGCATAAGTACGCAGTTTGAATGTCAAAACAGTTCTATTTTAAACAATTCAGTTTAGCATAAATACGCTGTTTAAATGCAAAAAAGAGTAAACTCAAGAAACACCAGTTTAATTCTATTTAACCCATAGATAGGACCCTTATCAGGTGCAAACACTCCGAGCCAGAGAGGACCTGGCAATGAAGGGGTATTCTTCATTCCCCAAAGCTCCAGCAACCCCACCATCAGATTGTTTTGCGTCATATCAGGGCACTCGTTTGGGGGTTCTTACCCTTCTACAGAGAAGCAGTCGGTGTTTTTTACAGCCCCAATTACGTAAGAGAGAAAAAGATAGATAGATATATGAAGAGACCGAAATAGATAGATAGATAGCTAATTTAGAAAGTTTAGATAAAGATAAATCATTTATTCCTGTCTACATCGGCGTTACTTAAATGAGCAATTTTCGTCTTTTTCTTAACTCACACACACACACACACACACACACACATATTTATATATATATATATGTGTGTGTGTGTGTGTGTGTGTGTGTGTCTGTGTGCATAATTAATCATAACATAGTTTGCCCTATTCATAAGTATAGAGTGCTCAATATGGCATAGATAAGAAACTGACCGTCACCAAGCTGTATGGATTCCGTGCCTAATATATATATATATATATATATATATATATATATATATATATATATCAGACTGGTTCATTGAGCCTTCGTAACGCAACCCATCTTGGAGAAATTCAAGAGAACTTCATTTTTTTTATCATTTCACCCCCAAAATGTGGGTGGTTCTCTTCAAGCCTTCACCACTATAAACAAATCTTTTGTGCAATTCAGTCACAAGACATCAGCTTAATTGTTTTATTCGACGCCAATGGATAAACACTAATATATATATAATTTTGAATGGAGGATTTGATATATTATGTTAGGAATTACCATGACAAGAAAATCCGGGAAACACCTACATGTGACATACGGACCACTGAACAGCTGTTTCGACCTCAATATGTCTCATTAGCAGTGCACACCGTGATCTCTACCACTGGAGATCGAACCAACGACCACAGTATGCAGAAGCCGAAACTCTACCACTGGGCCACTGGTTCATGCCACATATAAGCGAAGCCGAATTAACAAGTCATTGTAAATTGCGCGACCACTTGACCTAATGTGGCTTTTTTATAGGTACGTATTCCCTACAGCAGACACGGTCACCTCTGGGGCTATATTTTCCCAAGTCGGAGTTATATATATATTCAATGAAATTATATATATATATATAATGTTTCTTTTTAAAAAAATTACATACGATCTTATCACGTTAAAACCACATATTCCCACGATTGCAAATTGTTTTACATCGGCTTTTAGTATTCTCTACAAAAATAGAAGGAAAAAAATATTTAAAATATTTTATTTATCCATATGATATTTTATTTCCATTTATAGCGTTCTGTTTTAAATTCGTTAGCTATCATCAGCCTCAATTTAATCCAACAATACGTTTGTGTAATTTTTGCAATGTTATAAAAAACTTTAAAAAATATATATTTAAACATATTTAATTCATAGAATAAGCCGATTGCATCTCTGCAGAGGTGCAATACACCTATAACGTGTATCCTGGATATGACATTTAACAATCTGATGGTGATATTCCTATCGTTGAGATTTGGTTCATAGCGGTAGTACCTGTTGTGATATAATTGCGGAGGATTTTTTTTATATTATCATTTTTCATTTTATATATCTTGCCTTTCGATTTAGTTAGGTTGAGAACCTTTCAGCTTAGTGCATGGGTTAGTTAGGTGCACACATTGAGTGCAGATGTTCACGCGCGTGCGGGGCAGATGTGACAATCAGAGATGTCACAATAAAAACCCCAGATAGGATATGGACCGGGGACGTGAATGACATCATGCCCGGAAGAGCTGAGGATTTTGGAATTTGAAAAACAAAATGAGTTGAGATTTGGGCTTGGACGAATCAAGTCGATTTTCGGAGCTCACCGAGGCCAGACCAGTAGTTTTGCGGCAGCGACTGCACGTGGTGGAGTGAGATGGAAAAGTCAGCAGAGAAAGAAATTGTGTCTCTCTCTCCTCATGTCGAAAAAGCTTAAACTCAAAAAGGTAAATAAATGTTTCGTACCTGAACCAATTTCGTGTATTTCGCGATTCCCTATGTATATTTCTCATATTCATATCTTTGTCGTATTTTTGGACCTATGTTAGGGTCCCATCTTTGGGTCATATAGAGCTGTTTAATTATTTACTATACTTAAAACCATTTAACTGTGTGCAACCAAATGATTGATATCAAATTAAACTATTATTGTTTGTCAGGGATGCTTTAAAGCATTTAATTGTAGCAAATTGAACTATTAATTTTAGATTGCAATGTTAGAAATAAATATTCCTTCAATGTAATTTTGCAATATAAAACAAAATAACAAAATTTAAATTAATAAATAAAACAAATATAAATTCTCACAAGTGTGACGGGGAAATTGACTAAAATCCCTAAATGGGACTTTATTTTCGCACGTGTGAAGACGGGGCAGGTTGGCACTTGATCCCCTACAGAAATAAGTCCTGTTCAGAGTTCTTTTCTCAGGCAGATAAGAACTGGCATATTACGTGAGGGAATAATTTAGGGCCAGACTGGCCACCGCTGGCAAAGGGGTCCAAAATTTCACACTATCACACACCAACCAGGCCGCTAAACTTCTTTCCCTTAGATAATAGAAGAATACGGGCCTATAGGTCTTAGTTGTAATAATATTAATGTTGTTGTTGTAGTCGGCAACTCCGGTTTCCCGTGTGATACTTTAGGAATTAATAGGACAGTTCTAAGCAAGATAATGTAAGGCGAATAGAAGCTGAAAGGAAAGCATGGAATAATAACATAGACCACATGGTAAAATGAAAATATATAGGTTCTTTACTACGGTCATATATATATACGTTCAAAGCGTCAAAAATATATTATAGGATAGTCCATGAATATAAATGTCTTTTCTTTTCTTTTATCCTTTTTCAAATTGAGAGAGAGAGTGGTAACAAAATTTGGGTGTAACGGAAAAATGTCCCAAAGTTACTTATCTTATTTTTTTGACGGGGTTCCACTGGAGAATTTTTCTTCTTTCACGGGCTAATAGACTTTGTACTGTTTTTAATGCTGGCATGAAGGATTTTGGAGTCCTTCGTGTCTCAGTCTTTTTGTCTTTAGCCCGGAGTAAAATGGCTATCGTCCGTCTGCCACGAGCGTTGCTCAAAAACTTCCTTTTTTTGTATTTACTTCCGCTGAGGGGAAGGGAACCCCACTTCCGTTTGGGGTCCCCACCAATCATTTGCTTCATTTTTCTTTCCCCTTCCGATGTCCGGCGACCCAAGGTCACTTAAGTGCGAACATCTGCGTGACCCACATTCTCTCCTAACGGTCACTTTTTGACTCCTAGATAATGTTAGTTCAACGGGGGTGGGGAGTATCATTCCCACCTCCTCGTCTCCGTGAGCCATCACGTGACACAAGTATTAATTTTTAGGAATAATTAAAAGGAAATTTTTTATTAGTTGAGAATAAAAAGCTGTCTTTGTGTAAATATTAATTTTATAACTATTGTCACGTGGTCTACCACTGAGAGAAGAGAGAAATAAGGAATGTCCCCTACCCTCCGTGTTTGAATTAGCAGGCCGCTAAAAAGAGGACTAGTAATGTAGATAAACTTCGGTCGGCCGGTCGGAGAAAGCAAAGAATGTGGTTCAGAGTGAAAGCCAACAGATATTTGCATTATGTGACCGGATGGATAAAGAAGGGATATACTGGACATATAGTAGTCCGAAGCAATCGCCTGACAGGGAAGAAGAAAGAAGCGAAATGATTGGCCAGAACCCTAAAACGGAAGTGGCACCTTCTTTCCGTCAGCGGAAATAGAGTAAAAGAAAATCAGTTTTTGAAGATGAGGTCACCGTGAGAGGACGCGGTATCTGATGCCAAGACTCCGGGTGAAGAAAGTGGAAAGAATCTTGGACAAGAAGAAGAACCTATGCCTTCATGCCAGACCATTATGCATATATAAAATTAAGCCAGCCCGTAAAAGAGAAAATACTCTCCAAAGGAACCCGTCAAAAAGATAAGTAAACATTAAGACTGTTTCTCCCTACACCCTTCTTAAGCATTGCAATTACTCTCTCTCTCTCTCTCTCTCTCTCTCTCCATTTAAAGAAAGACTAAAGAAAAGGAAAAAGGGAAGAAATACATTTATAGTTATGTATTATCCGCTGATAATGTAACCGACACGTTGAATACGTGTGTCCGCGTGTGTATTAAAAAGGATTGTTATATGTTAATGTCCCCACGTGTTGAAGTTTGTTCATTGTGTCGTTTGCTGTCATGTTTCTTTTTCAGCTTCTTTCGCCTTATGTTATTCTCGCCTAAATTGTCCTATTCTTTCCTTTAGAAATATTATACGGGAAACCGGAGTTGTCGACTACTATAATTAATATTATTATATCAAAACCTAGAGGTCCATACCTTCCATAAATCTAGGGGTAGGAAGAGCTAGTGGCCTGGTGGGTGTGTGTGTAATGTGAAATTTGGAAACCCCTTGCCAGCGGTGGTCAGTTTAACCCCAAATTAACCCCCACATAATATGCTAATTCCTATATGCCCGAGAAAGGACTCTAAACAAGGACTTATTCTACGTGGGATCAAGTGCCAGACCACCCCGTCTTCACACGTGCGAAAAATAAATTCCCGTTTTGGGATTTTAATGATTTTGCCGTCACACTATAAATAAGCATGCGTTGTTTAAAAGACACGTATGACAAATAACGTCACAGTCAACAAAAACTTTTCGACATGGAATGACGTCGCTTCAAATAACCAACGTTACATACCAAGAAAGTAATGAAACTTCGAAGACAACTATTCTTTGAAAGAAAGGAAAACAAAGAACCTAAGCTAAGTATTAATTTGGTTGTGCTTTTATTTGGGTCTATATATGTATATGTGCATAAGTGCTTAAATATGTGCAATATAAATTTGACTTAGCTATGTGTTCACTTTTCTCATAAAACTTCACACAAAAAAAGTAAGTATTACGTTAGTTAATAATTAACATAAATATTTGTTGGATTAAATAAATTTTCCAATAGTAATACTTTAGAAAATCTGTGTTCAAATCAAACTATAAGCGTTAGATAGCAATACTTGAAACCATTTACCTATGTGCAAATAAAACTATTGATGTCAAAGAGTAATACTTGAAACCATTTAACTGTGTGCAAATAAAACTATTAATGTGAGATAGCAATAATTGAAACCATTTAACTGTGTTCAAATAAAACTATAAGCGTTAGATAGCAATACTTGAAACCAAATAACTGGGTGCAAATAAATCTATAAGCGGTTGATAATATTTGAAACCCTTAAAATATGTGTAAAAAATGTGCTCTAATTCGATTAAAAAACTGACCAACAAACAATTCTTTTAACAATAATATAATATTTGTTTGAACAGGATTAGGCATTCAATAACCATCAAAATTGATGTGACATTAAACTTAGATAAAGAACCTTGGTGAAAAAATTTGGGCCAAATTTTGTTAATAAAACAACAAAAATAAACTAAAGATCATCAAATAGGAAAGATGTTTTTTCTGTTTTATTATTATTATTATTATTATTATTATTATTATTATTATTATTATTTGTTCATTAGAGTTTTTTACATCAGCGTTAGCTGATGGTCTTTCACTGGAGTTTGAGTAACGGTAAGTCTCCTCATGTCTCCAGGACTCTTCTCAGTATTCTGACTGTTCTCAATAGTGTAGTAGTTTGGATGGTCTCCACTCGTCCGCCAACTTCCAAGTCTTCCACTCCCTTTAGTAATCCTTTAGTCACTGTTCCAAACGCACTAATTACAATTGTTATAATTGTCACCTGCATGTTCCATAGTTTTTTTCAATTCTCTAGCAAGGGTGGGGTATTTATTCTTCTTTTTACATTTTTTCAGTTTTATTCTGTGGTCAGCTGGGACAGCAAAGTCCACTATTTTGCAAGTTCTCTTTTTTTTTGTTGATTATTATTAGGTCTGGTCCTCTGGTCTAGATTAGGTGATCCCTGTGTATATCAAAATCCCATAAGAATTTATATGTGTTATTTTCTAGGACAGGTGCTGGGTTGTTCATATACCATTTGTTTGTATGGTCAAATTTAAATTTCTTACACATCTCCCAGTGGATCACCTTGCCGACCCAGTCGTGTCTTGTCTTATATTCCTTCTGCACTAATTTGCTGCATTTGCTTATTATGTGATTGATGATTTCATCTCTGTAACCGCATAGCATACATTTGCTATTTTGTTGGGTCTTATCTATTCTCTCTTTGATATGATTGTTTTTTTACGGCGTTGTTTTGTGCTGCTATTAGGAGAGATTCTGTTTCTCTCTTAAAGTTCCCTTTTTTTTTAGCCATATCAAGGTTTTGTCGTGTGAGATGTTATTTATTAGTCGTTTAAAACGACCATAAAGTTGTTTTTCTTCCCATTTTTCTTTTCAAGTTATTGTCATTCTGTTGTCCATTGTGTTATCCGTATCGTTTCTGATGGCTGTAATGAGTCCTCCATCGTGTTTTTGTATATAGTCTTCGAGTCGTTGTATCGATGCGTCAACGCTGTCTTCCATGCTGGCAAGTCCTCTTCTTCCCTCTTTTCTTGATACATATAGTCTGTCAACGTCGTCTCTGGGATGTAATACCTTATGCATGGTCATAGATTTTCTTGTTCTTGGGTCCATTTGTTTAAATTCATCTCTGGTCCACTTCAGAAAGGCTCTGGAATATATAACGAGGGGTACAGCCCAGGTATTTATTCCTTTGATAAGGTTTCGCATAGAGAGTTTTGTCTCGAGTAGTTTTCTTGTTCTCCTGAGATATTCTTTTTGAAGTTTGTTTTTCATTTCCACTTGTTTGATGGTGTCAGCCTCTAAGATGCTCAAGTATTTGTAGGTTTCGTTTTCTGCAAGCCTTCTAATCTTGTCTTGATTTGGTAGTTCCATTCCGTCAGTTAGATGTTGTTTGCCACTTTTTATTACAAGCATTGCACATTTTTATATGCTAAATTCCATTCCAATGTCCTGACTCTATATTCTAACTGCGTGTATTAGAGTTTCCAGCTCTTTTTCTTTTTTTGCATATATCTTGATGTCATCCATGTACATTAAGTGATTGATCTTTTCCTGCGATCTACTAGGTTTGTATCCAGCTGTGCATTTTCTGAGTATGTGGTTAAGTGGCATCATGACAATTATGAATCATAAGGGTGATAGAGCATCACCTTAGAAAATACCTCTTTGGATCTTTTTTTCAGCTAAGCTTCTTCCTCCTGTTGTCAATTCCACTCTGCAGGTTTTCATAGTTTCTTCGATAAAGTTTATGACTTCATATGATATTTTGTACATTTTGAGGCAGTTTATTATCCAGCTTTGCGGAACCATGACATATGCCTTTTTTGCAGTCAATCCAGACCATTGCTAGATTTTTCCGTCTGGTCTTGCTCTCATTTAGGATGTGTCGATCTATGTGAAGTAACTCTGCTGTGCCTCTGGTTCCTTTGCAGCATTCTTTCTGTTCGTCAGGGAACAATCCGCAGCTTGTTAGCGAGTCGTAAATCTCTGCTATTATTTGTGCTGTTAATATTTTTCACATCATTCGTAGGCAAGTTATGGATCTGTAATTGTTTGGGGCGGTTCCTTTGCTTGGGTCCTTTTTGATCAATGTGGTACTTCCTTTGGTCATCCATTCGGGTACGTGTGCTCTTTGTAGGCATTTGTTCATTTCTAATTCCAGTCTGTCGGGAATAGAGGTGAAACCAAGTATTCCATCATGGCCTCGCGTTTTCCGATTTGATATTTCTTTAGTGTCGTTTTGAGTAAATCGATATGTATTTCCGCTTTCGGGCCTTCTTTTAGTCTTTCTAGTTCTCTTGTCATATTGTTTATCCATCCAGCCTTTTCATTATGCTTTTTGGTTGCCATATTTTAGTCCAAAATCGTTGGGTTTCTTTTGCATCCGGTTGTTGTTATGTTTTAGTGTCATCTCCTCCCAATTGTTGATAGAATTTTCTTTCATTGTTTTGGAATGTCCTGTTTTGTCTGTATTGTTTTACCCTTTGTCGATATCTCTTTAATCTTTCTTCTTTCGTCAGTACTTTCTGGTTTATTTCCTCAAGTTATATTGTAAGTTTTTCCTGTGTTCCTAATTATTCCATAGTCTTTCCTTTGTTTTATCATTTTGGCCTGTTTTCGTAGATTTTTTATCGGCGTTTCTAGACGAAATTCCCATCCTGGTTTTGATTTTTCTTTCGTGCTTTTTGAGGGGATCCCAATTTTCACGCAAACTAATTTTGCTCCTGCATAAATTAGTTCATTTAATTCGGTTATATCATTTGTTGATATATATGTTAGTACTTAATTCACTTTATTCCTCTCTGTTCTCCATTCAATGTTTCTTAATGATAGTTAGGTAGTCTTTTCACTGTTCAAAATTCTTTTTAAATTTTCTAGATTTAACTTTTGTTATTTGTGATAGTGTTTGTTCAGGGTTGTTTGGTTGTGCAGTGTTTGGTTGTGTGGGTTTCCACTTTCCGAAATTGGTGGTTCATTTCGGTTGGGCTGTTTTTGTTTGTTTATATTTGATGTGTCAGTTAGTATATTATTACCTTGTTGATCATTTATTTTCTGCTGTATTTCTATTATTTCAAGGTTAGAAAACCAACTCTTCTTTATTATTGTTCTGACTTAATCGGCAAGTCTCTGGATAGTTGTCTGAAAATTAGAATATTCTTGCCAGATCTCTATCATTCTTTTCCTATATCCTCTTTGTGTTGGGTTGCTCCTAAAATAGCAGTTTAATGCAAGTTGGTTGTCTTCCCTCGTCCTTGCTTTCGTTTAGGTCTCTGGTTGGTGTGGTTCCTTAAATCGCCATTCATGTACCTGAAAAAAGAACAGCCAACATTTGCCGGATGACGATCGGCTCTCCCATGTTGGCTATCAAGAGAACATCTGCCGATCATGACACCCAAGCCTGAGACCTCGGCTCCACTTTGTGTAATATTTGAATTTGACATTTTATCATGGGTGGTATATTGTGGCTATACCAGACCCAGGGGTTAATTATTATCTGCACACCTGACACAGATGTGACCGAGGACAGTCACAATGACTGTTCATTAACAGCGGGTCATGAGAAAAAAAAAAAAAACTCTAAGTTTTACCTTGGTTAAAGTCAATTAACCAACTCTTATTTTAATTTTTTTTTTAATTCGCTCCGCTCTACATAGATTCTCACCAACCCACCTAGTAACGAAATTGTGGCGGTAAATTTAAACAAATCTCTTTCGTGAAATTAATTTTGGGAATTATCAAGTCTTCATTTAAATACAACTGTTAATCAAAAGATTCCACGAGCAATGAAAAATCAATGTTTTAAATAAATGACAAAGTCAATCAACCCATATATTTCATCGAACATCACACACAGCAAAATATTCGTTCGGTTATTCTAGTTCAAGCCTTCATAGTGTTTTGGAGTTGTTGCTTTTTTTTTTTTTTAGATTTATATTTAAAAGATATGAACATCACGTGGTATTCTAGAATGTTCATTTCTAAACTTATTTCCCTTTTTTGGGGGGAGTATTTAGATTTTCATTTATCTTTTTTGATCTTTTTTAAAATTTTCTATTTTTTTATTTATTGACTTTTGTTTTTTAAATTTTTAGCTTTATTTATTTTTTTTTTTCAGTTTTAGTTTTATTTATTCATTGATTTTTGCTTTGGTGTTTAATCATTATTAATTTTTACTCTTTAGAGTTTTTCACATCAGCGTAAATAGATGGTCTTTCACTGGAGATTGAATGACAGCAAGTCTCCTCAAGTCTCCAGGACTCTTCTCAGTATTCTGGCCGTTTTCAATAATGCTATTGTTTGGGTGGTCTCCCCTCGGCCGCCAACTTCCAAATCCTCCAGGCCCTTTAATAATCCTTTAGTTACCGTGCCAAAAGCACCAATCACAATTGGTACAATTAATTGTCACCTTCATGTTCCATAGTTTTTTCAATTCTCTAGCTAGGTCGAGGGACTTATCTCTCTTTTCAGTTTTATTCTTTGGTCAGCCGGGACAGCAAAGTCGACAATTTTGCAGGGTTTTTTTTTTTTTTTTTTTTGATTAATATAATGTCTGGTCTTCTGGCCGAGATTAGGTGATCGGTTTGTATGTCAGTGTCCCATAGGAGTTTGTGTGTGTCATTTTCTATTATTATTATTATTATTATTATTATTCATTCATTAGAGTTTTTCACATCAGCATTAGCCGATGGTTTTTCACTGGAGTCTGAGTGACAGCAAGTCTGTTCAAGTCTCCAGGACTCTACTCAGTATTCTGGCCTTTCTCAATAATACTGTCGTTTGGATGGTCTCCACCCGTCTGCCAATTTCCAAGTCCTCCAGTCCCTTATTATTATTATCATTATTATTATTTTTATTATAAGGGAAGGGGCTTAAAACAAATCCAATACCATTCCACAGTCACGCGATAACGTTCATATTCGGATAAATATCCAAGGGAAGTTATGAACCCTCCTTATCCCGTTAGATATGGTTTAAACAGTGTCACTGCTATTCTTCTACAAACATGAATTTGGCATTAAATAACCCACAAGGATTGACATACAAAAAATTGGTGAATGAAAAAGAGGATTTTTCTGTTTTATCATTTTTAAATTATATTCCGTGAGTAGAGTGTTTGCCAATGGTCCAGGACACCGAGGTTCAATCCTAGGTCGAGTCATACCCAACACTCAAAAATGGTACTTGATGCCACCTTTCTTAGCACGCAGCACTGTAAGGTGAGGATGAAGGGTAACGTGGAGCAATCCAGGGAATGGAATAGTGCCCTCCCCTACACCTCGGTCTAGTAGCTATTGAAAAGGGAACCTTCGGGTCACACTCGACTAAGTTCGCCACCATTACTTATTTTAGTGGAAGGTTTGTATTAAAATTCATATCAATTATTGGTTCAAATTCTCAAAAGTTTGAAGTTAAGAATCGTTTTGCAGTATTTCTCATTTGTTCTAATTAAGGATTAATAAAAATTCCGTGGTTATAAAAGTCAAATCATGTCACCTATACACATATATATATATATATATATATATATGGAAGTAGATAAGGAAATAAATGCAACATGATTAAGAAAAGTTGAAAAAACAAATAATCCAAAATTTTATTAATTCATAATGAATGTCAACATTGAACATTTCGGTTGTAATAACCTTCTTGGTGACTTTAAGTTCATGAAAAATCTTGTTAAAACAGCGGAGGATGTTTGATGAAAAGTAAGTGTGTATAAAAAGAATATGCTGGTAAGAATCTTCCTTTTTACACACTTACTTCCTTTTCTCTTGTTGGTTAACCAAACATTGGGGAATGTGGAGTACTCCTTTATTGCTGTCGCTTCCAGGTCTGCTTTGGATCCGAGTGGTAACATCTGATATGGTCCTATCAACAGGTCAAATAGAACTGTTTGACATTTAAACTCTGTACTTATGCTAAATTGAATTTTTGAAATAGAACTGTTTCATCATTTAAACAAATGACTAATGTTAAAATGAATTGTTAGTGATACATAACAATACTTGGCGGTGTCCGTGGTGAAATGGTTATCGTCGTAGGAAATGGACACGGCGACACGAGTTCAAATCCTCGACGAGACTGATTGCATTTCACATAGCACTAATACCCTTGGGAAAGGTATGAATCCAATTATTCTCCCTCCAGCTATAGGTAAATAGTAGGGCAGACTAGGTTCTTCAGCCTTGGTGAGGCAACTAGTCTAGGAGAAGGAAAACTCTGAATTCAAACCTGCTAAACTCCGCTTAAAAATTGACCTTAGGTCATATCCTGCCCGAGCGGAGGGGTTTGATAAATATACATAACAATACTCGGAACCATTTAATTGTGTGCAAACAAATTAGTTATATAGAATGAAATAATTAGTGTTAAATAGCAATACTTGTAACCACTTCTCTGTGTGCGAAAAAATGATTAATATTTGATAGAATCATAAGTGTTAGAAATAATTGAGACCATTTTACTGTGTAGAAAAAATAGCAATACTTGTGTGGAAACAAATTTCTTTAGACTCATTTAAAAGTGAAGTTACGGGCAAAGTCATATAGTACATGTAATGTATATCAATTTAAATGTGTGCAAATAAATGACAGATGTTAACTGGCTACTGTTACAAAGCAATACTTGAAACCATTTATGTGTGTGTCAAAAAAAAAGCTCAGGCTCGTTTAAAAATGCTATCAACAGAATGCATTTATGAATCTTATATCTAATATATGTATAAACAGGATTTGGCATGAAGTAAGCAATAATTATTGATATGCTGTTGTATACTCAACACAATAAATATGCATATATACATCTACATATACACGCAGGATACATCTTGACGCAATAATAAAGGACGAGTGACACAATTCTTAGAAAAATATACCTCTCACTTTATTTGAAAGGTTCGAAAGGGTTATTCAAGGTTTTACGGTGAGAGAGAGTTGGAGACCGAACAGAACTGCAATATATTGACCCCCACTCTTATGGCCATCAGCGTTGTGTCTTTCTCGTTCTCCTGATGCTCAACCGTAGGCCCGGGGGCCCACTCTGCTGGCTTTCTCTACTGCATCTTATCACCAAATGGTCTGGTCCCCAAACTCCATCGGGGATCCCGAGGGCTCCTTCTGCTGGGTGGTGGCTTTCCCTACCACATCTTTACTCCAAATCGTCTGACCTCCAACTCACTGACTTCCTGCCTCACCGAGTTATATAATAGTTCAATCGCCCATACAATTGCCCACTCAATCTTTGGAATGACATGTTTGATCGTCATGCAGTTCAGAGGTCACTCTCTTCCGGTGCATCAGTCTATGAGTGTATCATGGGCTTTTACCTTGTCTCATTTCGTCAGCCAAATCCGCCTACGCGTTTTCTTTCGATTACTGGCCATTGGAATGTATCACTTCCTTCTGGTGCATCACTTTGGAATGGCATGTTTGGCTGGGTCGGAGGTCAATATACAACAATGCCATAAAACCCAACCAAAGAAAATCATATATATTCAATATATATGGATGATGATGACAGAGCATTACATAATCTACGATAGTTAATAAACCATAAAATCCAACCAAACCCAATCATATATATTTGATATATATGTAAGAGGAAGATTTGTCATGAAATAACCTAGAACGGTTGATATGCCATAAAAACAAACCAATCCAAACCAAACCAAACGAAATCATATATATTTAATATATGTATATAGAGGATTTGGCATTAAATAACCTTCAATGGTTGATATACAATAAAACCCAACGAAACCATATATATATTTTATATATATATATATATATATATATATATATATATATATATATATATATAAAGAGAATTCGTTATTAAATAACCTACAATGGTTGATATGCCATAAAACCCAACCAAGCCGGATCTTATATATTTAATATATATGTATAAAGACGATTTGGCATTAAATAACCTACAATGGTTGATATGCCATAAAACCCAATCAAGCCAGATCTTATATATTTAATATATATGTATAAAGACGATTTGGCATTAAATAACCTACAATGGTTAATATGCCATAAAATCCAACCAAACCAAATCCTATATGTTTTGTATATATGTATAAAGATGATTTGGCTTTAAAACATCTTCAGTGCTTGATATACCATACAACAAAACCAAATCAAAGATTTTTTTCTAAAAAAAATGTATCAATATATAGACACCGAGTATATTAGAGTTAATTGAAATACAAACCACCTTGTTAAGTGTTTGAATTTGGTTTGCAGAGTGCGTTTCTAACGACGATAACCATTTCGCTACCATATATAGAATCTAGAATCGGCTTGTTTAATGGTATATCAACCTTTGTGCGGAATATTGAGTAATTCCTACAAGTTATCGTGTTAAAATGCTATCAGATTGAAAAGGTAATGATTTTTCGTCTTACCAGCTAAACAAAACCTGTCTCGGTGCGTGGGCGTAAGTGTCTAGCTGATTGAGACGGCGTATTTGCGCATTTGCAATTTCTATTATCATTGTAAACAATATAGTAACATAGAAAGATCAGTTTTATATTGCTCCGATGGTCTTTTAAAAAAAGAACTGACAACACCAAAGACAATTTTTAACAACACATCTTTAAACTTTATATATATCTATTGTTTTCGCAAAAAAATGAAAAAAAGGAAGTTGAATAACAAGATAAACGCTAAAACCTAATCAGTTATTTTCAATAGAACATGACTAAAAGAGAACCTGTGGCTTAAATACACATTATATATATATATATATTTTACGAAGATGCTCATTTACATTCATAATAAAAGTCCAAGAAAAATTTTCGAAGCCGCTGCTAATTTTTTTCATCATACAATGTGTGAAAGCACGTGCGATACCCTGCCCTTATCAGCCACCAACCAGGGTGATAACACAGTTTCGATAGCTAGAGGCGGTACTGCTACTCCTGGCGCTACCAAGCAGCATTTGCCACCAGACAAAAGAATTAGATATGTATATATATATATATATATATGTATGTATATATACGCCAGATCATTCAAAAGCAGAGACCACATTGGACGTTCATCTTCATTCTTAATGAACAGTTTGTGATCTAAAAAAAAAAAGCAAAAATAAAAAAAAACGCGTTTACTTTCGGCCGTTGACGCCATTACGTGTTTACAGTAACCGTTTCCTGGCGTTACGTAATCACATGGGAATGTTGGTTCCGCGTGCATTTCATTCTTGTTGTAAACTTCTCGCTTTCGACCAAATCCAACTTGATACATGTTGTGCCGTGGTCTGAAGACGATTTGAAGCAACTTTCAAACTGCGGCGAGTGATTCCTATTTTTGAAAGAAACGAAATGACTGAGTGTCCTAGAAAACCACGACAACCAGCCTCAATTGGAATCACATAGCATATCCAACCCTTTTCCACGCAGTCGACACGCAGTGTCTCATATCGGTTTTTCTTGCGCTCGTATGCTTCCTCCCGGTTTTCTTCCCAGGGGACAGTCAATTCTATGAGGAGGACAGTCTTCTTTGAATCGGACCACCCTACAATGTCTTGCCGCTTTTCTGTTTGAATAATGTGAACTGGAAATTGTAGAGATGTCTTTAGATCCACTGAAACTTTCCAGTCCCTAGCTCCGTTCTGTAGCTTCATATTGGGATTTTTTTGTTTCCTAACAGGACATTCACCTTCCTTGAGAAACTGAATTATGGGTTCCTTTGCTGTAATAGGTTGCTGGTTTGCTGTCCCACATTGTGCTTTTAACAATTCCATGACCACCTCTAACACCTTGTTATGTCGCCATGCATACATCTGAAGCGATTGTGGACATGCAGATAGTACATGGTGCAAGATACCCCGATCGCTTTTACACGACAAGTACAGGTCCGAAACGGTATATCCCCATAATTTTAGGTTGGTCGCATTTGGTAAGAGATCTTATG
The DNA here is from genome assembly GCA_963585895.1 of Sepioteuthis lessoniana. Lineage (NCBI taxonomy): Eukaryota > Metazoa > Mollusca > Cephalopoda > Myopsida > Loliginidae > Sepioteuthis > Sepioteuthis lessoniana. Next base: position 57,970 of record CAUZXS010006663.1, read on the forward strand.
TAGATCGGAGAAGGAATGATATCGTCAGTGGTTCCAATGCAATTAAGGATTTTCACGATAATTTAATTGGTTCGATATCATTTCACTCTTTAATTCCCTAAATACTCGTCCTGGCTTTTATATTTGTCCTTACTTGATCAAATCTATTTTAAATAGCTACAATATATTCCATCTTTAGTTAATATATTCCACATATATCATAATTTTATACTTTCTTTTTCTTTTTGTTTTTCTTTTTCTTCCTTTTCATTCAAAATCTTTCTCGATAAAAAAACGTAACATAAATTCTATACAATATTCCTAATAAGTCAAATCATGTAATTTTAAACAGCAAGCGCTGATTCATTAATTGAACGGCCAACTTTTTCTTGTTATACAAATTTTTCCTAGTTTTTTTTTTTTATTTTGCATTTTTTAACATCACTAATATCATCCCTTATAGTCCTGATGATGGTTCATTTGAACCGAAACGCTACAGTGTCGACTTTGCTTCTCATTAAATCTCTCCTTACCTTTTTATCAATTTTTCTTTATATATATATATATATATATATATATATAAAGATTGTTGTTAAGCCTACGAGAAAAAGTAAATATTTTAAAAGGAATAGGTCAGCAAATGATTTGAAATTTGGTATTTAGGTTTTCATCATTATATATCTTTGTGTTCTACTTGTGTTTCGGACTTTTATGTCCTCTTCAGGAGATTTAAATGGTTAAATTGTGTTCAGACTATTCTTTTTATTGTTAAGATTATTTTTATTGTTATAATTTATTTAATTTCATGTTTTGTGTCCGTGAATGTCCCGTTGGAGTTAATTGTTCGTAGGGAACTCTGGTCTACGTACATACTTTTGTGCGTGTGTTTTCTTATAAGTATGTATTTTTCTGTGTGTATACCTCTTTTGAGTACGTCTTAATTGCCGTTACTTTCAAGTGTACCCTATGGGAGGTTTAGTAAACGCATCCTTAGGAAATGGATTTATCAGTTTCTGTTAGAGCTCACTCAGTTGTTCTAATAGATATGTTTAAAAATTACTGTTAGTTGCTCGGAATACTTGAACTGTGCAAATAAATATCTACTGCTAAGCATAATTATTAATGCTATTCAGAAATAATTGCCACCATTTAACAACAAAATATTGAAACTATACGACTGCATGCAAATTATTAAAACTTAATTGGAATACTTGAACCAACACAGGTGAGTGCAAACAAATAGTATTAGATAAGAATGCTTAAAACTATCGACACACGGCTAACGAAGGCATGGACAGCTATCGATAGGCTATCGATCATATGGAAATCAGACCTGACCGATAAAATGAAACGTAGTTTCTTCCAGGCTGTGGTCGTATCGATACTGCTGTATGGATGTACTACTTAGACGCTAACTAAACGACTGGAGAAAAAGCTAGACGGCAATTACACAAGAATGTTGCAAGCAATATTGAACAAGTCCTGGCGGTAACACCCCACAAGGCACCAACTGTACGGCCACCTGCCTCCCATCACGAAAACTATCCAAGCTAGACGAACCAGACATGCAGGAGACTGCTGGAGAAGCAGGGACGAGCTCATGAGTGATGTACTCCGATGGACCCCCACATATGGCCGGGCAAAAGCAGAACGACCAGCTCGAATATACATACAGCAGCTATGTGAGGATATGGGATGTAGCCCTGAAGACTTGCCAGGGGCGATGAGCGATAGGGAGAAGTGGCGAGAGAGGATCAGGGATATCCGTGCCGGTGGCACGACATGATGATGATGATGATGATTAGATAGGAATAGTTATTTCCCAACCATACGGAAAGAGTTGGATGTGACACAAGGTCAATTTTAATTGAGTTTTAACAGGTTTAATATTAATTTCCTTCTCCTAGATCGGTTGCCATATCAAGGTTAAAAGCATAGACTGTCCTGCTATTTACCCATAACTGGAGGGAGAGCAGTGGGATTTCTACCTTTCTTAAGAGTACTACTGCCATGTGAAATCCAAACAGCCTCGTCCTGTATCTGAACTGAGGTCGCCATGTGAATTTTCTGTAGTGGTAATCATTACATAAAGTGATATAGTTATTTTAAAATACGTATTTGTGTATAAATTATTAGTATTTACTACGTGTTACAAGAGCGTTCCCACCTGATGCATTCTATTGTCATAACCAGTACATTATTTGGTGGTGGGTATTAACATATTACAGAGGCACTCAGCATATTTTAAGGGTAATCGACAGAACGATCCCATGTTTTGGCTTGGCGGGTCATTTTTTAAGTTCTTTGTACAATAATAGAATTTCCTACCTGAATAGCCTGGTTTAATACTTGACTGTGATTTGTATATACCACATATAGGTCCTATGTCTGTACTTTAGTGCCCACGATGTTTTATTGGTTAAATTAATCTTATTATAAACTTCATCCCTCATGAAAGCAAAAGGTTTGTTATTTTTTTTTGTTTTGTCTGAATAGTTAGATGGTTTCACTGTATGTCAACCCTTGTTAGGTTACTTAATACCAAAGTCATTCTTTCTTTGCTAGTAATTAAATAATTTCCAGAGACTATTCTTATTTAATAATAATCATTTCTAAATAGAAATATCTTCAAATATATATTTATTCAACCCCTCTTTCTGAAGTAGGATGTGACATAAAGTCGATTTTTAAGTGGGGTAAGGCTGATTTGAATACAGATATATCCTTCTAGACTGGTCGTCTAAACAAAGGTAAAGAAATTAGTCTGTCCTACTATTTACACTTACCTGGAGGAAAAACAACAAATAAATTCATGCCTCTCCCGAAGATATCAGCGCCAAGTGAAACGCCGTTAAGTCCAGGATTTGAATACTGCTCTCCAATTCCACTTCCTAGGACGATAACCGTTATGTTAAGAGCGCTTAAATTACAACTTTTCCTAAAACATAATTTATACACACTTTGATGGTCTCAATTATTTCTCTTTTTACTGATGATTGCCAGTAGTAATATATCGTCAATTAACTATTCCAATCAAATGGCAATATCTGTTTAAAGAACCAATGTCATTCAAGATTGTTTTCATACATTTTCAGACTTGTTTTTATTCATTTTATGCATTTTGTACATTATTCTTTTATACATTATTAGGATTGATTTTATACATTTTGTACGTTATTGTTTTTATACATTGTCAAGATTGTTTTAATACATCTTATACATTATTGTTTTTATACATTATCTCAGCTTTCTTTGACTCGTTGTTGGGACTCTGATAAGCTCTACCTCTAAATATCAATTCATTACATTTAATTAATCCGATAGACAGATGGATGAAGGGATGCATCCTCCCCTTCCCTAAAAAGGGTGACCTCGGTTTAGCCAAAAACTACTGAGGCATAACACTTACATCCATAGCAGCCAAAATCTACAATGCTCTAGTACGAAACCGCATAGAACCCAAAATCGACAACATGCTTAGGAAAACCAAAATGGCTTCCGAAGAAATAGACCCACGACCTCACAAATATTAACCATCCGTAGAATCCTTGAAGGTGTACGGGCAAAAATCATACAAGCGACATTACTATTTGTCGACTTTACCAAGGCCTTCGATTCCATTCCTAGAAGAAAGATGGAACAAATCCTACAAGCATACGGCCTACCTAAAGATACCGTAGCAGCAATAACGATTCTCTATAGAAACACCAAAGTGAAAGTACGATCACCAGATGGAGACACAGAATACTTCGACATTGTAGCAGGAGTACTACAAGGGGACACGCTAGCTCCATACCTCTTTATCATTTGTCTAGACTACGTACTTAGAACATCGATTGATAAAATCAGAGAGAACGGCTTCGAGCTGACAAAGAAAAGAAGCAGAAGGTACCCCGCAAAAACAATTACCGACGCCGACAACGCCGATGACATAGCGATACTGGCAAAAACACCCAACCAAGCCGAAACACTACTGCATAGTTTGGAACGAGCAGCCACAGGCATAGGCCTCTATGTAAATGCACACAAAACGGAGTATATGTGCTATAATCAAACAGGTGACATCTCCACACTAAACGGAACCCCTCTTAAACTAGTAGACAAATTCACTTACCTAGGAAGTAGCGTCTCATCAACCGAAAAGGACATCGACACGAGGTTAACGGAGGCATGGACAGCTATTAATAGGCTATTGATTATATGGAGATCAGACCTAACCGCAGTTTCTTCCAGGCAGCGGTCGCATCGATACTGCTATATGGATGCACTACATGGACTCTAACAAAACGGCTGGAGAAGAAGCTGGACGGCAATTACACAAGAATGCTGCAAGCAATATTGAACAAGTCCTGGTGGCAACACCCCACAAGACACCAACTCTACGGCCACCTGCCTCCCATCACGAAAACTATCCAAGCTAGACGATCCAGACATGCAGGATACTGCAGGAGAAGCAGGGACGAACTCATAAGTGATGTACTCTTATGGACCCCCATATATGGCCGAGCAAAAGCAAGACGATCAGCACGAACATTCATTCAGCAACTATGTGAGGATACGGGATGTAGTCCAGAAGACCTGCCAGAGGCGATGAACGATAGGGAAAAGTGGCGAGGGAGGGTCAGGGATATCCATGCTACCAGCACGACATGATGATGATGATGACATTTAATTACATAAGCAAATGCTGTAAACTGGCTGAAAAAGGAATGAAAGAAAAGGCATGAGTGGGTAAGAAAGGTGATCCAAAGGGAATTGTGCAAGAAACTAGAGTTTGGTCATGTTGACAAAGAGAATTTGCACAAACAAGAATCTGTCCTAGCAAAAGAGGGCCATAAAATATCTATAGAGAAACGAATATTTATACTGAAACGAAACGTCAAATCTTGACCAGAAGACTCAACCTAGAGTTAATTTACTTGAATAACTTGTGGTTTTTGTATTTCAGTCGACATTAAGGTGAAAATAAAAGAACACGAAACAAATCCCAGATAAAACTTAAAAGAAAGTAAAAAAAACTGGACGTTTCCTGGGAGCTGAACATATAACGGAATATGAAGGTGAAAGGGAAATTAATCATAGCCAGTTTACTTGCAGCAATCTCGATAAACCTGGATAAGAGACTGGGAAACTGTAGAGCCAAGAAAGAATTGAGATTATCCAGACCACAACAAGAATATTTATAGATGCAATCGGTGAAGCTCAACTGCTATCACTTTGCGGAGTTTTTCTAGAATTACTTACTGCATATTTTTTTAAAAATTTGGCCAGTACAATAGGAACGATATGAATTGGTAACTTTCTAGATTCCCTATGAATATCTCGAGAGGCTTGCTATCATCTGAACTTCAGCTAAAAACAACAGGTTAAATAATTGTTAAGAATTGAATTGAAGGTATGTTTTAGATTTAGTTCAGACTTTGATTTTTAATCGCATTCTGTAATTAAAGTTGGTTAAGTTAGTCTTGTATTTGGTTTTATTTTTTTAAATATTTTTATTATCATATTATATTTCAGTGCGAAAAAAAAGCTAAGTTTAATGGAAGAAAAGACAGCAATACGGAAATTGACCAGAAAAGCCAAATAAAGTACCGTATTGGAGGGAGTGGACCTGGCCAAAAAAAAAAAAAAATTAAAATAAAATAAAATAAAAAAATAAATAAATAAAAATAAAAAAAATAAACAAATAAAAAAGCCCCAAAAACAAGAGACAATTTCTTTTATCCAGACAGTTGATAACAATTGATATAGTAAATGACAAGTTAAAACAATCTATGACCACTTAAAATGAGGGGTGACTGAAAAGTTCCGTGACTGAAAAAACCAAGGAAAATGAAATTATGAGAAATTTCCTTTTTTTTCTTCTTGTCATTTCTAAGAATATTCTTTATAGAAAATGGTGACTTTTCGCTACAACTTAAAGAATTTTGACAGCAATTACCCAGCTTCCAAGCAGCGGTCGTGTCAATACTGCTATATAGATGTACTACATAGACGTTAACTAAATGAATGAAGAAAAAGCTTGACAGCAACTACACAAGGATGATGCGAGCAATATTGAACAAGTCCTGGAGGCAGCACCCCACAAAGCAGCAGCTGTACGGCCACCCACTACCAATCACGAAAACTATCAAAGTTAGACGAACCAGACATGCAGGATACTGCTGGAGAAGTAGGGACGAGCTCATAAGTGATGTAATCCTGTGGACCCCTTCATAAGGACGAGCAAAGGCAGAACGAACAGCTCGAACATACATACAGTAGCTATGTGCCGGTACGGGATGTAACCCTGAAGACCTGCCGGAAGCAATGGACGATGGAGAGGGGTGGTGAGAGAGGGTCAGGGGTATCCGTGCTGATGGCACGACGTGATGATGATGTATGTCTAAGGTGTATAAGTTTCATTAAAATTTGTGGCGATAATAAAACATGGTTTGTTTTCTTTTTGTACTTCATTGTGTTATAAGTATTGAAACTCTTTAGAGAAGTCTCCGTGGCGCAGTGACTAACCTGCTGAACTGCAACGTTTTCGTAAGAGTTTCCTTTTATCAAGTCCATTTTTTGTTCGTAAATTCGTTTTTGAAGATTCTGGAGTACTACAAGGGGACACGCTAGCCCCATACTTCTTTATCATCTGTCTAGACTACGTGCTTAGAACTAGGATTGATAAAATCAGAGAAAACGGCTTCGAGCTGAAAAAGAAAAGAAGCAGAAGGTACCCCGCAAAAACAATTACCGACGCCGACTACGTCGATGACATAGCGTTACTGGCGAATACACCCAACCAAGCCGAAACACTACTGCATAATTTGGAACGAGCCGCAGCAGGTACAGGCCTCCATGTCAATGCACACAAAACTGAATATATGTGCTATAATCAAACAGGTGACATTTCCACACTAAACGGAACCTCTCTGAAACTGGTAGACAAATTCACCTACCTAGGAAGCAGCGTCTCATCAACCAAAAAATACATCGATAGACGGCTAGCGAAGGCATGGACAGCTATCGATAGGCTTCCGATCATATAGAAATCAGACGGCAATTACACAAGAATGTTGCGAGCAATATTGAACAAGTCCTTGCGGCAACATCCCACAGGGCAGCAGCTGTACGGCCTCCTGCCTCCCATCACGAAAACTATCCAAGCTAGACGAACCAGACATGCAGGAGACTGCTGGAGAAGCAAGGACGAGCTCATAAGTGATGTACTCCTATGGACACCCGCATATGGCTAAGGAAAAGCAGGACGACCAGCTCGAACATACATACAGCAGCTATGTGAGGATACGGGATGTAGCCCTGAGGACCTGCCAGGGGCGATGAATGATACGGAGAAGTGGCGAGTGAGGGTCACGGATATCCGTGCTAGCGGCACGACAGGATGATGATGATGACTTATTATTACAATCCAGTCATTGGATAACGTAAATGCCAACATCAGATTTAATGTGAGTATTGTTATTCTTATTATTTGTTAAAAGTTAATTGTTTTTGTAGAGTTAGTAACTTTATTTATTCCAAAATTATTTAATTGTTATCTTTGTTTGTTTGAGTTTTATGGCATGTCAACTTTTATAGGTTATTTAATGCCAAATCTATTATGGCAACGAAGGGGTATTCCACATTCCCCAAGGTTTCAGCATTACTCGAACCTCAACTTTAGATTGTTTAGTGTCATATCTAGGACACTGGTTGTGTTTTTGTCATCCAATAATTCCATTAAAAATATCTAATGTAATAAAATACATTTTTAAAATAAATTTCGAACTCTAATTACAGCAAGCAGTTTTGAAACAGAATATCACAAACGGAAATGTAATGTTTAAAACGTTCTCATTTTTTTTCGCTTCATTTAAAAAAATAGATAAAATTCTGAAGGTGCCAAATGACATATTTAAACGTCCTTATGAAGGTTTAATCTAAAAAAACAAATGTTTATCGTTGTCAAATCGTTCAACTATAAATACAAACATCCTTTCAATGCCTTGCATTATTTTCATATTTCTACGTTCACGCACACGCACACACACACACACATATATATATACATATATGTATAATAAAAATTATTGAAAAAGTGGGTAAATAAAACACAACAGATTTAGTAGTAATATTTTGTTCTTTATTCAACAAGAACTTCTTCAGACTAAAAATATTTTGACTTTTCTACATTTTAGCAATTGAGGAAATAGATAAAATAATAGTGAAAATGTAAAATGTATGAAGGGAGGGAAAGGGTCTAAATAACAAGAGATAGACAAGGAAAGAAAAGAAAAGAAAATGGAGAGAAATCGATATAGGTTTTAGTGATAGTGTTCGGGGTTATTGGTTTTGAGTGTAACCATCTGGGTAACCAATGCCACCAATGTAGAAAAACGCAAAAAAATGTTTAGTCTGAAGTTCTTCTGTTAATAAAAAATGAACTATTAACACTAAACCCGTTGTAAGTGTTTGATTTATCCACTTTTTCACTTACTTTTATCATCTTGTCAGATGTACCAAAATCTACCATTTCTATATATATATATATATATATATATATATATCTTAACACCCAACTCTGTTATGATATATATATATATATATATATATATATATATATACCACTCTAAGCGAACCGTGGGGTGATGTCAACTAGAAAGTGATTTCATACTCCAAAACCCTGCTGGTGGGGTAGGCATTGAATATTATCGTAATTTGCTCAGTCGGCTGGGTGGGTGGGGTGTCTCTAAAATACACCGACTGCGCTTCTGCAGAAGAGTAAGACTTCCCCAACAAGTGTCCTAGATATGACTGGCACAGTCGTCTGGGACTGTAGAATACACCGACTGCACCTCAGCAGAGGGGTAAGACCTCCCCACACAACAAGTGTCCTAGATATGACTGGCCCAGTCGGCTGGGGCAGTAGAATACACCGACTGCTTCTCTGTAGAGTGGTATAATTCCCCCAACGAGTTTCCTAATCTGACATTAAACAATCTGATGGTGAAGTACCAGTAATGCTGGAGTTTGGGGGAATGCAGGGTACTTCTTTATTGCAATAGCTCTCAGGTTCACTCTGACCCGGAGTGGTAACACCTGACCGGGTCCTATCTATGGGTCAAAAAGAACTACGATAAAATTGTCGATAAAATTGTCGTCCCAAAGAAAATAACACTACAGCTTTATTTTAAAACTTTTATTGAAAAAATCAATTCAGGTAACTTGATTATGTAGTAGAGCTGATATCTATTCAATATAGCCGCCTTCAGTCTCAATCACCGCCTCGATACGGATCCGGAACTGGGAGCATGCCTTTTCTACCAGTGCCGGCGGGAGCTCGACGAATACTCAGCAGATGGCGGCGATCAGGCTGGTTTTGGTGTTGTGGGAGGTCATGTTGGTGATGTTCTCGACGTATGACCAAACGAAGTAGTCCAGCGGGTTCAGGTCGGGGGAGGAGGAGAGCTTGACGGACTTGATTAGCCTGAGGTTCTTTGTCTTCTCAGTCAAGATATGGCTTGTCTGGCGCCTGTAAGACCTACACATCAAGTCGTCCTTCACACATGCATTCAGAGTTGTGTGTGAGATGCCTAAATCTCTGGCAATCTGCCGAATAGGCCACTGGGGAGTTTCATCAATGATTGCCTGAACCTTTTCGATGAACTCCTTGGTCCGGGTTTTCCTGGCGGTGTCCTCAGCCTTGGGCTTCCGCTCCACCACCTCCAAAAGATTGTTCGATGCGTTGAGCTGTGCCATCAACCGTCCAGATTTGCATTTTGAGGGTGCTGGCAATGGTCTGTTGTCATAACTTGGATCGGTAGAGAGCATGAGTTGTACAGCGGCGCATCTCCGATCTCGCTCGTTGAACATTGTGTCACTTTCAGACATGATAGAAGGCTCCTATCGCTCTTGGGTACACAACTGGCCAACTAGTTGATGGTCTGCAACAAAAAAAGAAAACCGGTTTTCATTAAACGGAAATGGAATCATGTCGTCTTTTCTAGGGCAACAATTTCATCGTTCCACCCTGTAAACTGTGTTCGTTGAGATGGGACTATTTTGACGTTTAAACAGCGTATTTACGCTAAACGGAATTGTTTGAAATAAAACCTTTTACATTTAAATCTGTGTATTGCCCAGTTGGCCGGGGTAGCAGAATACACCTACTGCTTCTCTGCAGAGAGGTAAGACCCCCCCACTCAACGAGTATCCTGGATATGACACAATCTGATAGTGAGGTTCTAGTAATGCAGGTGCTTTAGGGAATGTGGAGTGCCCCTTCATGGGTCAAATATAACTAAACTGCGTACTTATGCAAAACTGAATCATTTGAAATAGAACTTTTTAAAACAGTTAACTGTGTGTCAACAAAAAAACTCTACATACACTAAACTGAATTGTTTGAAATAGAACTGTTTATATGTCTTTAAAAATGGATTTGGCATTAAATAACCTACAATGGTTGATGTGCCGTAAAACCATACCAAACTGTTACGGTAATATCATATGTAATTTAGATTCGCCCATGAAAGCAGTAACCAAGTATCAATCGGTGTCTACCTAATGCTAATTTGGGCGCCTCGGGTGGTGTGATGGTTAGCAAGCTAGACTAGCAAACCTACAGGAGTGAGTCTGAGTCCCATAGTGTGTACCATTCATTCGGCCTAGAATAACATCTAAGTAAAAAGCTTAGTAAATTACTACCTATGCTAATGGCAGTCAACATCTACTATGCGAGATGTACATATTGCAATGACATAGCCAAGAGAAGCTTTTGCCACGCTGGACGAACTAAAGTATATAGAAAAATTGATCAGAGGCTTTGCAGCGTTGGTTGTTGGTTGGTTGTGTGGGTTTTATGGTATATCAACATTTGTAGATTATTTAATGCCAAATCCATTTTTATGCAAATAGTTCTATTTCAAACAATTCAGTTAAGCATGAATACACAGTTTAATTGTCAAAAACATTTCTATTTCAAGCTATTCAGCTCCGGCAAACAGTTCTAATTCAGCTAATTAAGTTTAGTAAAAGTTCAGATTTTGTTTACACAGTTAAATGTCAAAACAGTTCTATATCAAACAAATCAGTTTAGTGTAAGTACAGTTTCAATATAAAAAAAAAACCAGTTCCATTTTAAATAAATCCGTTAACATAAGCACGCATTTTAAATATAACTACTGTTTAATTGACAAAAACATTTCTATTTCAAGCTATTCAGTTTAAACAAAGAATTTAGTTCAGCATAAGTTAGCATTAGTTCTATTTAACCCATAGATAGGACCATATCAGGTGCTACCACTCTGGTCGAGAATGGACCTGGGAGCAATGGCAATGAAGAGGTGCTCCGCATTTCCCAAAGCCCCAGGATCACTGGAACCTCACCATCAGATTGTTTAGTGTCATATCTAGGACACTCTTTGGGAGAGGGGTCTTTCCCCTCAGCAGAGAAGCAGTCGGTGTATTCTACAGCCCCAGTCGACTGGGCAACGCAGCGTTGGAAAAGGTTTAGAAATTAAAAGACAAAAAGCAAGAGAATGAAAAAATGAAATCACAGACCAATTTCCGGCAATGGCAGATTGAAAACCTGAAGAAAATATCGGCAATTCCTTATCCGAAAGAATTTGAAGAAGTGACTTTTGAAGAGGTTGTTAGAATAATTAATACGATCAAAAAAATGTCTAGTTTTTGTTGAGAGAACAAAATTCAAGAAGACGAGACAGGGCCAAACGAGTCTATAATAAAATATGTGTTACGATTAAAGGAGACATCTAAACATTACGAATTTTTTGAAAAAAAATGGGAAGAAACGACATGACTACTGAGGATGAATTTATTTTTCTAAGATTAATTGAAGGCATTGCAGTAACACAAAATATATGAAAAGTTACCGATAAATAACATGAATTTTGAAGCGAGCATAGAATTTTTACAACTAAAATTGATTAAAAATTTCACTCGAGAAAGTTCGCGATCAAATGAAAATATTGGAACAAGAAATATCAGAGAAATAAGAATGAATACCCAGCCCAGGGGGAAAAAAAACATGTTTAGACTGTAAAAAGAAAGATCATTTTTAGGTGCTATGTAAGTACAAAAGAAGATTAGAAAGGGTACACTCCAACAATAAGTGCCGGATATTATACAAAAAAAATGAAGTCGAATGGCATATTTTTCTTATTCAAGTCCCCACCGGCAGTGACGTTATTTTAATACCAAGAAATTTCTAGAAGAAAACGGGCACACCGAAATTGAGAAGGAAAAATTTCCAATTGAAGCAATTTGACGGAACGGTAATTAAAGTGATGGGCACTTTTGAGGGAACATTTAAAACAAAGAAGCACTTTGAACTGATTCCCATCACGGTAGTTGCAGGCAATAAAGATTATTGGCTATTAGGAATTGACGTGGATACTACAAAACTGATTCTATCAAAGAGACAGATTTTTGCTACGATAATCTGTGTTCAAGGCTGAAACGTATTGGGTGCATTACTTACAAGACACCAACGTACCACCCGCAATCTAATGGGATTGCCGAAAGAATGAAGCATACTGTGAAAATGAGGTTAAAATATTTTCCTCATTTAATGGAAGCAAAAACACTTCCTTATCCAGATTTCTTCTAAATTACTGAACGATTCCACATACTGGAAGAAAACAAAGTCCTTCTGTGTTAATGAGGAGTCAAGTCAGAGCCCCCATCATCATCATCATCATCATGTCGTGCCGCCAGCACGGATATCTCTGACCCTCTCTCACCACTTCTCCCTATCGTTCATCACCTCTGGAAGGTCTTCAGGGCTACATCCCGTATCCTCACAGAGCTGCTGTATGCATGTTCGAGCTGGTCGTCCTGCTTTTGCTCGGCCATATGTGGGGGTCCGTAGGAGTATATCACTTTAACCATGTCATTTTCAACGAAAAAATATTTTGCATTGAAAAGATGAAAAATCAAATCCAGAAAAAGTAAAATTTCTATTACAAAAAGGGAATAACACAGCGATTTTTGTGAAAAATGAGCCGCTCGTACTTTACCATACGGATCAGTTTAGATACAGAAATGAATAGGAAGACGCCCTCAAAATGAAGGAGAAATTCGGAAACGAAGAGGTGGAAATCTATGATTTCGCCAGTGAAATAGAGTCTGGTATTGAAGAAAGCAGTAATGAAATGGTTGAAGAAACTGACGAAGAATATGAACTTAGACTTAAATCACTCTTAAGAAGTAACCAAGAAAGACAGGAAGGAGAAAACATACAGGTTCCCAAGGATAATTAGTAGAAGCACAAAGGCGATGAAGAGCATACGACCTCCCAGGTTCATGGAGGTGTAGTATTGTATGTAAATTAGATGCACTCGTTAAAGCTGTAACCCAGTATCAACTGGCGTCTAGCAGTCAACATTTACTCAGTGAGATTGTCACATCACAATAGGCTTTTTTTTTTTTTTTTAATCCCTGGAGCATCTCATTTGCTTAAACGACAAAAAATGGATTTTTTTACTTTTCTTTCTTTCTTTCTTTTTTTTTTTTTTTTTTTTTTTTACGTAAGCAGAATAATTAGAGAAAAACAAATAAATGAATGAATAAATGAATGAATCACGAAAACTATCCAAGTTAGACGAACCAGACATTCGGGACACTACTCGAGAAGTAGGGACGAACTTATAACTGATACACTCCTGTGGACACCTTCACGTGGATGAGCAAAGGCAGAACGACCAGCTAGAACCTATATACAACAGCTCTGTAGGGTAAATAATTACGAATATATTTACCCATCGCCTCCGGATGAGCAGGTTTCGACACAAGCTCAATTTTTTTTAAAGTCGAGTTTAACCTGTTTGAATTTAGAGTTTTCCTTTTCCTTGATTAGTTGCCATATCGTCCTTAAGGAGCCCAGTTTGCTTTAACTACTTACCTATAAGTGAAGGGAGATAGTTGAATGAATGTCTTTCTAAGGGTTTTAGCGCTATGTGAATGAATCGATTATTGAAGAAAAGAAATATATATTTTTATTTTCTGAAGAATTTTTTTAAAGAATAAACCTTTCACAAATGAAATTTTAGATTTTCAAAATATTTTAACAAAAATTCTGTGTAATTCTCATTTCCATATTTCATAAAAAATTCTAAGAATTTTCTTTCTAAAGAATCATGACGTTTCACTTTAACTAAAGGAACTTCGACAACAACAGTTAAGGAAAAAAAGACTTTTGCCAACGGCCTGAGAGATCTGTGTTCAATCCCAGGTTGAGTTATACCAAAGACTCAAAAAATGGTACTTGATGCCTACTTGCTTAACATTCAGTATTATAAGGTTAAGATCAAGGGTAAGGAGGAGCAATTTAAGGAAAGAAATAGTACCCTCCTCTACACCTCGGGGTAGTAGCTATTGGAAAGGGAGCCTTCGGGTCACCCTCAACTAAAGGGAGACAACTTTACTCATATATGTCGTAGACATTGAAGTTTCATCAAAATTTTTGGCAATATAAGAAAATGGTTCCTATTTTTCCCGGTTTGCTTTATTTTTGTTCAATATTTTGTTTTATGAGTACAAGAACTCTTATAAGTGCTCGTGGTGTTGTGGCTAACGTGCTGGACTGCGACATCGTAGTAAGCGAGTTCGAACTCAGTTCGCTCTATTACGTTCACTTTCGGACTAATACCATTGCGGTAGTTAAAAAGCTTCCTTATCTCTCAGCTATGGGTTAAATAGTAACACTAGTGATCTGCTAGGATGTCTTTGACATTAAATAACCGACAAAGTTTAATATACCATTAAACAAAGGAACCGAATCAAAACCAATCTTGTAGCATTGTGATGTAATCGAAGATATCAGCATCAATCTCTTTTTAGGTCACTTGCAGTTATCTCCCTTGTACTATTTTTTCGATATTTTTTTTAATGTTTATTCTTCTTTTCCTGTATTTATTTGTGTATAATATACACTCATGTATAATCCACACCCATTACATGGGACTAAGAAATACTGAAAAAGTTTTTTCATTTCTTATACGCACTGAATTTTTAGAATTTGTCACTGTTAAATTTGGCATCTGTTCAATTTTTAATCGGTTCGTACTGACAAAAGAATTTTTATGGTTTATATTTGTTCTTAAAAGTCAAAATTGACTCAGTATTTAGAGCAAACACATGGACATGTTCATTAAAAAAAATACTACAAGCTTGTGGCAAAAATAAGCTAACATTTGCTGAAACAAATTTATAAAAAAAAAACAACTCACATCCCTGTGTGTAGTTCTATGTGACGGTATAAAACATTAGTTTCTATGAGAGATCTAGTTTAAGGTTGGTGTCCTCGTGGTACAGTGCTTAATGCACGGATCTGCAGAATCGTATTAAGTGAGTTCAATTTCAAATCTCGCTATTACTTTCACTTTCGAACAAATACCATTGGAAAAGGCATGAATCTCCTAATCCTCTCAGTCAAATAGTACTACAGCTGTTTTTTCTAGAAGGATGGCTTTGGTATTAAATAACCTACGAAGGTCGATATGCCATTAAACAAAGAAACCTATTTTAATTTAATTCCTTACAGCAATGGTTAAACATAATTTTTAATCATTCAATTTGTATAATCTAAAATATATATATATCTGGTTTAGGTTTCTTTGTTTAATGGCATATCAAATTTTGTAGGTTATTTTAAGCCAAAGCCATCCTTCTAGAAGAACAGCAGTAATGCCATTTAACCATGCCATTGTTTATACCTTTCTCAAGGGTATTTGTTTGAAAGTGAATGTAGTAGCGTTACTTGAGTTCGAACTCGCTTACCACAATTCCAGAGACTAACACTTTAACCATTCCACCACGATGACATCTGCTTTATCTAACACTCTGAAGAAAATAAGTTAATTTTCTTCAAAGCCAGAGATAACAAGATTTTATGATTCATAGTGAGACCAGGTGGCGTGATTATCTATCTATCTATCTCTTTATATATATATATATATATATATATATATATATATATATATATATATATATATATATATATATATATATATATATATATATATATATATATATATATATATATATATATATATATATATCCACAGACAGATCTGTTTCGTTCTATCAGAACTCATCAGTGTGGCTAGACAGTAGCTACCCATAGCTGGGATCGAAACCCGGGTTGACTCAAACGCCAAGCTGAAGCTTCTAACCATTCAACCACGAGCAGCCGTTAGCTGCGAAGTAAATTTTAAACGGCTATGAATCACAAATACTATTGTTTACATACATCCGTTCAATGGCTGCCGAGACTTCAATTCAAATACGAAGAGGCTTGCAATGAACGCTAATGGCAACACGATTACTTCTTCGCCTTATATATATATATATATATATATATATATATATGCCTTGAAGAGAAAATTTATATTTTAGAATATAAGTACCTCGATAAGTTATTCAATAAGAGAAGCAAATTGATAGCTAGATGTAGACATAAGACTAAATTTAAACTATAAAAATTTAAAAACATAGAAATAAATAGTGAAACCAGGAAAAAAAACGTATCCAACATATGCACATAAAAAATAGTTTGTTAATTAAATGGTATCGAAATTGATATAAGCATTAATATTTTTCTTAAAAGTTAATTATCGAATTTAACATGAAAAGAAAATAAACTGAACGAATAAATAAAAAAGTTAAATTACCGTAATTATAACTGATAGAAGAAATTTGAAAAATTAAAATAAAAACGGAAATTCAATAAAACGAGGAGGTAACTCCTTAATATCGTCCCCCCTACACCCCACGTGTTTATTCTGGTTTTAAATTTAAATTTAAATTTAAATTTGAATTTGAATTTAATTAATTATCCATTGGGTCTGAAGAAGTCCTGTATTAATTTTTTTCTTCATGTTTTTGGTTCACACCAGAAACAGAAAATACGGGACCGAAATAAATTTACAATCATGAATTAACCGGTCTTTGTTTTTTTTTCTTTAAGAAGTAAAGATATATATATATATATATATATATATATATATATATATATATATATATATATATATATATATATATATATAT
>CAUZXS010006663.1:77500-112500 GCA_963585895.1 Sepioteuthis lessoniana
TTTCTTTTTTGAATACAAAACTACACTGAGATTTCTGAAGACGATTTCAAGGGAAGTAACTTTGATATAAACTAATATGAATTATGTCCCTTACACCTTAGTGTTGGTCTGGTATTAAGATACTATAAGTCGTCGTTGGGCACCTCTGGTGGTGTAATGGTTAGCGAGTTAGACTAGCAAACCTACACGAGTGAGTTCGAGTCTCATTGGGTGCCCCATTCATTTGGCCTTGTGCTAAATCGAAGTAAAGACCTTCGTAAATTACTACAATAAGTCGTCGTCCCAAGTCAATAAAAAATGAAAGCTACTCGGGTCTTAGACAGGAGACGAGTAGATATATGCCTTAATTACAACTAACTTGTGAAAATCTATCTATTTATCCATCTATCTGACTCGCTTGCTATCCCACTCTATTCAAACATGTTTATTTCGCTCATTTCATATCTATCTATCCCAAGGTCAGTCTATCTTTCAATTTGTCAGTTCTATTCTTACCAATATATATCCTATTTACCAACCCCTCCGCTCGGGCAGGATATGACACAAGGTCAATTTTTAAGCGGAGTTTAACAGGTTTCAATTCAGAGTTTTCCTTCTCCTAGACTAGTTGCCTCACCAAGGCTGAAGAGCCTAGTCTGTCCAATATATATATATATATATATATACCTTTAAAAAAACAAAAACCTGTCACTTTAGGATTATGAATTCATTTCCAGCCTGTTATGGGTATTGATATGGATTAATAACACCAAAATTAACAGGATTTCTTCAGATCTCATGGATAAAATAATTACAGTCAGAATAGACACTGGAGGGAAGGGTGGGATGGGTAGAAGAGGGGTGAAGAGTTTCCTCCCTTCTGTGTCTATTCTGTGTCAGTTACATTGAGCTCTTTACCAGGAAAATCTAAATGTTCATAGTTGGAAGATTTTATTGTCCTGACGGAATTATTCCCGACTCCCGTTTAACTGGACTGAATAATGCAAATATATATATATATATATATCAGTTCAGTTATCTAAATATATATATATCGCTCGCGAAGTTAAAACTGCATATATGTATATATATACACGCACGTATGTATGTATGTATGTATGTATGTATCTATCCAGTGGTCAGTCTATTTTTCAATTTTAGTTGTGAATTCTTATCAATGTCTATGGATAGCTATTGCTTGAAATCTTTATATATATATATATATATATTTGGATCATTTCATATCTATCTATCTATCTATCTTGCATATGGTTCTATCACCCTCGAATAATTTTCAAGCATATTTTTTTGATGCATAGTTTGGTAGAGTTTGTTTAATGGAATATCAACCTTAGTTTATTTAATGCTAAAGTCATCCTTCTAGAAGAAATTTGTTTGCATTTCACATGTGCTTGGGAAAAGTATAAATCCAGCCATTCTCTCTTCGGCAATGGGTAAATAGGACAGACAAGGTCCTTTAACCTTGGTATGGCAACTGTTCTAGGAAAAAGAAAGCTCTGGATTCAAGCCTGATAAAATCTGCTTAAAAATTGACCTTATATCATATTTCACTTGAACGTTTTTCGGTAGCTCTCTGAAACTAGTAAACAAGTTCACCTACCTAGGAAGCAGTGTCTCATCAACCGAGATAGACATCAGCACACAACTAGCAAAGGCATGAACAGATATCGGTAGACTATCAGTCATATGGAAGTCATACCTAACCGATAAAATCAAACACAGTTTTTCCCAAGTAACCATTGTGTCGATACTGCTGTATGGATGCACTACATGGACTCTAACTAAACATATGAAGAAAAAGCTTGACGGCAACTACACAAGAATGCTGCGAGCAATATTGAACAAATCCTGGAAGCAGCAACCCACAACCAGCAGTTGTACAGTCACTTACCACCCATCACGAAAAATATCCAAGTTAGACGAACCAGACATTCGGGACACTACTCGAGAAGTAGGGACTAACTTATAACTGATATACTCCTGTGGACACCTTCACGTGGATGAGCAAAGGCAGAACGACCAGCTAGAACCTATATACAACAGCTCTGTTGGGTAAATAATTACGAATATATTTACCCATCGCCTCCGGATGAGCAGGTTTCGACACAAGCTCAATTTTTTTAAAAGTCGAGTTTAACCTGTTTGAATTTAGAGTTTTCCTTTTCCTTGATTAGTTGCCATATCGTCCTTAAGGAGCCCAGTTTGCTTTAACTACTTACCTATAATTGAAGGGAGATAGTTGAATAAATGTCTTTCTAAGGGTTTTAGCGCTATGTGAAATACAACCTAACTCGTCCAGGATTTGAACTCAGGTCGTCGTGTCCATTTTCTACGGCGGTTACCGTTACACCAAGAGAGCATTCATATAGGTAAATAGTAAGGTAGACGGGAATCTTTAACCTGAGGAAGGGTAAACAGGAAACCCTCTCCCAGTATAAATAGGTAACCCACCACAGTGGAGTCAATAAAATCAAAAAGCTTCAGTTCCGACGCAGGGTTTGGTTTGGTTGAGTTTTATGGCATATCAACCTTAGCAGGTTATTTAAAACAAAATGCTCTTTATACATATATATTATATACATTTATGATTAGATTTGGTTGGGTCTTATGGCATATCAACCAATGTAAGTAATTCAGTGTCCAATCCTTTTTATACATATATATTAAATATATATGATAAAGTTTGGTTTGGTTTTATGGCATATCAACCACTGTAGGTTATTTAATGCCAAATCCTTTGTATACATATATATCAAATATATATGATTTGATTAGTTTGGGTTTTATGGCATATTAACCACTGTAGGAAATTTGATGCCAAATATTTTTTATACATATATATTAAATTCATAATTCATAGGATTTGGTTTGATAGCGTTTTATGGCATATCAACCATTGTAGGTTATTTAATGCCAAATCCTCTTTTTACGTATATACTAAATATATAGGATTGGGTTTGGTTGGGTTAAATAGCTTATCAATCATTGTTGATTATTAAATGTCATATCCTCTTTATAAAGTAAAAGTAAAGTTGGCGTCCTTAGTCGTGGGTGACCCGAGGGCTTCCTTTTCGATAGTTACTACACCAAGGTCTCGGGAAGGGCGCAACTCCTTTCTTTGGATTGCTCCACTTTACCCTTGATCTGTACCTTATAATGCTGAGTATTAATCAAGGAGGCATCAAGTACCATTTTTCTGAGTCTTTGATATGACTCGACCTAGGATTGAACTCCGGTCACCCGGGCTATTGGCGAACACTCTAACCATCATGCCAATGTCTGGTTAAATGCGCTTTATACGTATATATTAAATATATAAATGATTTGTTGGATTTGGTTTAATGGTATATGAACCATTGTAGGTTATTTAATGCCAGATCCTCTTTATACATATAGATTAAATATATATGATTTTGTTTGCTTGGGTTTTGCGACATATCAACCAATGTAGATTATCTAATGCCAAATCCTCTTTATACATATAGGGTGTGTCAATATACATGGGACCCATGTGACTGCTTATAGTTCTACTTATAATAATGTTGCTTTCTTTTTTGTTTCAGATTTGAAAATAGTATTCTATAACAACTAAAAATCCTAGATCACAATGTTTTGGACAAGAGAGAAAAAAATATTTTGCGTCCCAACTAATTTGGAGACAAAATCATTCAAAACTGTCTCCAAATAGATTCAACTCATTTATATCATAAGGATTTATTACTGAGACAAGAAACTCAAAAAAAGATTGCGTATCCTGGAAGCTGATATAATAACAATTTTTAAAAAAACATCGATTTGATGTCGCTTGCTCAAACGATGCATTTTTTATAGTACGTGTTTCAAATGGTCCCCTTTGCACTTGTCTCAGTAAAAAATCATAATCATATTAATGGGTTGAATCTCTTTTAAAACGTCCTGTGTATATCAAATATGATTTGTAAACAGATTTCGTTGACAACATTGTTAAATGAACCCGATGTTAATTTTTGTACAAAATTAAATGGTTCCAAGTATTTCTTTTTATCTAACACAAATAATTCAATTCACTATAAATCATTTATTTGCACACAGTCAAAATGTACCAATTATTGCTATGAATCTCTAACAGTTCAATCAAGCATCAGTAATTTTTTTATACAGTTAGATGATCAAACAGTTCTATTTCTAATAATTCAAATTAGCATAAGTCATTTGTTTGCACTCAGTATAAATTTCAAACAGTTCTATTTACTCTTGGATAGGACCTAATCAAGTGCTACTACTCCGGTTCAGAGTGGAACTAGGAGTAATGGCAATGAAAGGATACTCCGCATCCTCCAAAGCTCAATGTCTGGAGCCTCTCCATCGGATTGTTTAGTGTCATATCAAGGACACTCAGTGGCTGGGTTTTACCTCTTTGCAGAGGTGCAGATGATATATTCTACAGCCCCAAATGACCGGGCTGATTCCAAGCAGTGTTTATTAATTTCTGATCTTACTTCATTTTCCCCCTTCCTCACCTTCTAGTTCTTAAATTCTTCTTCTTCTTCTTCTTCTTCTTCTTCTTCTTCTTCTTCTTCTTCTTCTTCTTCTTCTTCTTCTTCTTCTTCTTCTTCATTTTATGTACCTGCGTCTATTGGAGTCTAATTGACTGCAAGTTTCTTCATGTACCCAGGACTTCTCCCAGTATTCTGGCAGATCTATCTTTTTTCTACTTCTCAAATTTCTCCTCTTTAAACAACTTTATTTTCTATCCCTTCTTCATTACCTTTATCACCAACATCTACTTTTCGAACATTTCCTTCCTGTCAATCCTCCTCTTCTTCTTCTTCTTCTTCTTCTTCTTCTTCTTCTTCTTCTTCTTCTTCTTCTTCTTCTTCTTCTTCTTCTATACTCCTCTAGAGTTTTTCACATCAGTATTAGCTGATGGCTTTTATTATTATTATTATTATTATTATTATTATTATTATTATTATCTTTTGCTTCATCTTCTTTTTTCTACTTCTCAAACTTCTTCTGGGATGATTTTTTTTGTCCATATCCTTCCTATTGTGAGATTTTTAAAGACTGTAGTCGGAATAAATTTACTCTTTTCTACCTCCTCCTCCCCTCCACGTATTCTTCTCGCATGAATCTGGTTCCAGACCGGGTCCAAATTAGCAAAGAATTTCACTTTAATCTCTGTCAAAGCTTGAGTGCGTAACATCAAATACAAAAAGGCAGTAACAAAATAACTTCGGGAGGAGAAACACTGATACCCAGGGACGAGGTCAGGTTGGGGTTGGACAGCCGGTCGGGACGGGAAGCAAATCTTTTCATTGGCAACTGGCGCTAACGTCTCTCTCTCTCTCTATACCCCCCTCCACTTTCTCTCTATTTCACTTTTTTTTCCCCAGTCTCTTCATCCTTGTGTCTGTCTCCTCAAAAATGCTTTTATTTAATTTCCTACAAACACACTTTTTTTTCCTTTTTCTTTGTCTTAATCTTAAATACCGTCTGTATCTTTGTATAACTCGAAGATAGATTTGAAGACGAGGTTTAAAAGTGACTTCAAGATGACCCGAAAATCCCCTGGGTGCCACTGTAACAGCAGAATTCATGGTGGTTTGGTTTGGTATAGTTTTATGGCATATCAAACATTGTGGGTTATTTAATGCCAAATTCTGTTTATAGATGTATATTAAGTTTACATATGATTTGTCAACACATTTTGTAGATAACATTCTGAAACGAACCTGAGCTCTTTTTTGCTTTTAGTGAAATATTTCTAACAATTGCTCCATAACATTCACAATTTAACATCAGTCATTTGTTTCCATACAGTTTGATCTATTTGACCCGGTGATAGAAACCTAGCAGGTACTACCAATCCGAGTCAGAATAGACCTGTGTACAATTGCATTGAAGGTTTACTCCGCATTCCCCAATTCTCTAAGGCTGGAACTTCGCCATCAGATGATTTAATGTCATAATTTGGACACTCGTAGCGGTGGGGACTTACCCCTCTGCAGAGATGCTGTCAGTGTATTTTACAGCCCCAGCCAATTGGGCAGGAATCCATGATGGTATTCAAGCATCTATCTAAGAAGCACATATGAGAGTTAACAAAATACTTCCATAGCTGATCAAGATATTATCATGATATACGACTAAATCACACGAATCTTTTAACATAGTTCTTTTTGCAGTCCACACGTCTTCTATTAGTTTTGCAGTGTCTGCATCCTATTGGTCAAAAAAGTCATCAATAGCTGATAAGATGTCATTACATAAACATATTAGGGGAAGTTCTCGTGGTGTAATGCACTGCGGAATCGTTGTAAGCGAGTTCGAAATCTAGTCATGCTATTACGTTTATATTCGGACAAATACCCTTAGGAAGGGTATAAAACCCCTTATCCTCCCAGCTATTGGTTAAATAGTACCACTACTGTTCTTCTAGAAGGATAGCTTTGACATTAAATAACCTACGAAGGTTAATAAACCTATTAAACAATGAAACTAAACTATAAACGTTTTAGGTTTGGAGGTGCCCGTGGTGTAATGTTTATCGTCGTAGGAAATAGAGACGTCGACACAAATTCAAATCCTGAACAAGATTGATTGTATTTCACTTAGCATTAATACTCTCGGGAAAGGTATGAATCCAACTATACTCCCTCCAGTAAAGCATACTGGGTTCTTTAACCTTTGTCAGGAAAAGTGGTGTCCTCGTGGTGTAATGGTTAAAGCGATGAGCTGCGGAATCGTAGTACGCGAGTTCGTACTCCAGTCGCGCTATTACGTTCACTTTCGGGCAAATACCCTTGGGAAAGGTATGAACCTCCTTATTCTCCCTCCAGCTATGGGTAAATAGTAGGACGGACTAGGTTCTTCAGCCTTGGTGAGGCAACTAGTCTAGGAGAAGGAAAACTCTGAATTCAAACCTGTTAAACTCTGCTTAAAAATTGACCTTGTGTCATATCCTGCCCGAGCGGAGGGGTTGGTAAATAGTACCTTTGTCAGGCAATCAATTTAAGAGAAGGAAAATACTGAATTCAAACCTATTAAACTCCGCTAGTGTCACGTTCAGCCTGTGCAGAGGAGTTGGTAAATACATCATCATCATCATCTCGCGCCATCAGCACAGATAGCCCCGAACCTCTCTCGCCACTCCTCCCTGTCGTCCATTGCTTCCGGCAGGTCCTCATGGCAACATCTCGTATCGGCACAGAGCTGCTGTATGTAGGTTCGAATTGGTGGTCCTGCCTTTGCTCGTTCATGAGAAGGGGTCCACAGGAGTACATCACTTATGAGCTCGTCCCGACTTCTCCAGCAGTGTCCCGCGTGTCTGGTTCGTCTAATTTTGATAATTTTCGTGATGGGTAGTAAGTAGTGGCCGTACAAGCAGCTGCTGCTTTGTGGGGTGCTGTCTCCAGGACTTGTTCAATATTGCACGCAGCATTCTTGTGTAACTGTCATCAAGCTTTTTCTCCATACGTTTACTTAACGTCCATGTAGTGCATCCATATAGCAGTATCGACGCGACCACTGCTTGGAGGCAACTGCGTTTTATTATTTTCAGTCAGGTCCGACTTCCATAGGACCAATAGACTATCGTTAGCTGTCCATACCTTTGCTAGTCACGTGTCCGTGTCGGTCTCGCTTGATGAGACACTGCTCCCTAGGTAGGTGAACTAGTTTCAGAGAGTTACTGTTTAGTGTGGAGATGTCACCTGTTTGATTAAAGCTCATATATTCCGTCTTGTGACATGGACGCCGATGCTTGCGGGGGCTCGTTCCACACAAGCTATTGCGTGAATTGGCAACAAAAAGGCATATGATATGGTCCTACAAAGCTGAATGATAGACTGTCTAAAAATGTACAAGATATCTTGTGAAGACATAAAGTTTATCGAAAAGACCATGAAAAGCTGGTGAGTCAAACAGACAGCAGAAAGGAAAAACCTAACTGAAGTGGAAATTCAGAGCGGTATAATCCAGGGAGATGTGCTATCACCATTACATTTTGTATATGGTGATAGCAATGATTCCACTCAATCGGATACTAAGAACATTCTCTGGTGGATATAATCTCCACAAATCGGAAGAAAAAAATCAACCACCTAAGTACATAGACGACATACTGTTCGCTAAAAATGAAAAAGATTTGGAAAAACTAATACAGGCAGAGAGAATCTTCAATGAAGACACAGTGATGGCGTTTAGTATAGAAAAATGTGCCATACTAATTATGAAAAGCGGAAAACAACAAATGACGGAAGGAATAGAACTACCAAATCAAGAAAAAATCAGAACGCTCGGAGAAAAGGAAACTTACAAATACTTGGGAATATTGAAAGCGGATGCCATCAAATATGCGGAGATGAAAGAAAAAAATTAAAAATGAATACCTCAGAAAAATGAGAAAACTACTCGAAACCAAACTACATTGCTTGAATCTCATCAAAAGGATAAATACCTTGGCTGTCCTCCTCAAAGGCTACCCGAGACTATTCTTAAAGTGGAGGAGAGAAGAACTTCAACAAATAGATCAGTGATCATGAAAACTCATACCAAAACATAAGCCCATACATCTCAGAGATAATGTTGACAGACTGTATGTGTCAAGAAAATAAGGTGGAAGACGACTTGCCAGCTTTCAAGATAGCGTTGATGTAGTGATATAATAAGATGACCATATAAATAAGCGCGGATGAAATCTGATTACGGCGACAAGGGACAATAGAGGCAACATAAGCATCATAGAAAACAAAAATAAGAAGAAAAACAATTATATGGACACTTTAAGCGACAAACAAGCGAAATCTTAAACGAGAAGAGGTTGACATGGCTAAGAAAGGGAACCCTCTGGAGAGAAACTGAATCTCTTTTGATCGTAGCTCAATGCAACGCCATAAGAACTATGTCAAATCAAAAATAGACAAGATGCAAAAAAAAATACCAGGTGTAGATTATGTGGTGATAGAGACGAAACAATCAATCACATGATAAGCGAATGCAGTAAATAAGCACAAAGTGAGTATAAGACTAGACACGGCTGGGTGGGCAAGGTGATCTACTGGGAACTGTGCAAGAAGTTTAAATTCGACCATACGAATAAATAGTATATGCATAAACCAGAATCCGTCTGGGAAAATAAGACGCACAAAATTCTTTGGGATTTTGAGATACAAATGGATCATCTAATCTAGCCCAGACGACCAGATCTAGTGATAGTCAACAAAAAAAAAAAAAAAAAAAAAAAAAAAGAAGAGAACCTGCCGAATAGTGGACCTTGCAGTTCAAACTGATTAGAGGGTAGAACTTAAGAAAACCGAAAAGAGAGTTTAGTACCTAGACCTTCCTAGAGAACAAGAAAAAACTAGGGTATAGGAAAATGACCGAGATATAGTAATAGAGTCACCTGGGGATTGGTACAGGGACTGCTGGATTTGGAGATAAGAAGGCGAATGGAGACCATCCAAACTAATGCATTATTGAGATCGGCCAGAATGTTAAGAAGAGTTCTGACAACTTGAGGAGACTTGCTGTCACTCTGACTCCACTGGAAAACCATCAGCTAACGCTGGTGTGAAAACACACCCAAATGAGTAAAATGATAATCATATCTGCAAAAATAATAATAATGAAAATTACTATAGCAATCTTTAAATGTCAATGGAAACACACACAAACACACACACAAACACATACACACACACACACACATACACACACAAATATAAAAAAAAAACAGTTTATGTGGCTACTCACAATGTTACAGCGAAACCAGATCTTGGATTAATTACCGATTGTGACCAGTTTAATTAATTTTACAAAAGTAAAGAAGTTTTGTATTTGGAGCTGGGGTTGTTTTTTTTTCTCGACTCTTTCTCTTTCTTTTCCTTCCTTCCTTCTTATTTCTCTTGATATCCCAGTCTCAGAATCAAAAGCAAACTTTGTCTTTTCGTGGTCTTACCAATTGAATTACTTAATTTATTACTATACTTGTTTATGTGTCTTTAAAGGTCTATTCTTCCCGGAAATATTTCGGACAGAATCACCCAGCCCGAAATAGTTTTCACTAAATACATAGAACAGTTAACATTTAAACATAATAATAATAATTTGTATCATTCAGGGTTTTCGGACTATTGTCTTCATCTTTATAATCACGACATTTCGGGCAATGTGCCTCCGGCCTTCTTCAAGTGTTTCTTGTCGAACTCGGGTGCCTACACGGAACTTCGAACCACGTCCTTTATTTCATCCACAGAGTGACTTGCCCAGATTCCACAAACCATAACCGGGTACAAGTTTTAAGTATTCCTGTATTGTTACTCGCCTGCAATCAGGATTGAATCTGCAGATGATTGTAACTTTTCAATCTGAGGGAACCAACGCCTATAACCGTTACACGATGTTTCCAGATAGATAGATAGATAGATAGATAGATAATGTTTGTTAAATTGATTAACAAACGTGAACACATATTGAAAGATTGATAGATTGAGTGATATGAAAACATTTCGATTGATAAATAGGTAAATCGATAAATATGAACACATTTAGATAGATAGATAGATAGATAGATAGATAGATAGGTTTGAATATATTTGGGGACACACACACACACACACACACACACATATATATATATATATAGATAGATAGATTGAAAAAACGAGGGAGAGAGAGAGAGAGAGAGATTTAAACACATTTGGATATATATATATATATATATATATATATATATATATATATATATGCATAAACAGAGAGGAGAGAGAGAGGGATATATATATATATATATATATATATATATATATATATATATATATATATATATATATTTACATAAATAAATTGAGACAGACAGGGCGGAGTAAGAAGAAATATACTAGACCGAATCTGTTAGTGGGTGAGAGAAACAATATGCGGAAGCCCTCCTTCCCACCTGTGCTTGTTTGTTAACAAATATACTCGAGAAGAACATTCCACCCCTGACCCCGGCCATCAGACCAATCTTTCGAAAGTCTTTTAAACCTTTGTAAATCTCCTGACAACCGAAATGCGGCCGAGAACAACTCTCTACGTTCCCCCCTACGTTACGTCTCACTAAGCCCCTGAATGTTCCCTGGAATTGTATTGAATGTTCGCAGACGTTTGTGTTTCTGATTCCAAAACGTTAAATAAACAAGCAAAAAATGAAATGAAATAAAATAAAATAAAACCCTCTTATTAAAGATTATTTTGAAGTGAAGTTAATTTTGATTGGTGGAGTTCGGATCGAAGCCAAAGAGAACAAATCGATTAGAGGATAAAGACAAGGACTGTTTAAAAGAAATCTGCCTAAAAAAATAATCTTAATACAACGGTACAATAGGTTATTTCTAAAGGTGAATTGAAAAAAAGCAGATAGTACGATTCAATCAGAATTATGGAGATGACTTCGATTCGTCCATGTACACGAATACGCAAAAAGCAAAAAATGAAAACCTGTCAAGAAAAAAAAAGTAATGAAGGGCCATATATACTTGTGAACCATGCGACTGACTGAGGGCTAACTTTTTGCCCAATATTAGTGGGTCGCACCATAAGTTAAACATATCGTGTGCATGAATAATTGGGGCCATTGTCCTTATGAGTAGACTGTTCGCCAATGGTCCGGGAGACTGGGGTTCAATCCCAGGTCGAGTCATACCAAAGACTCAAAAAATGATTCTTTTTGCCGCCTTGCTTAACACTCAGCATAATAAGGTAAGGATCAAGGGTAAAGTGTAGCAGTCCAGGGTAATAGAGTAGCGTCCTCCGCTACACCTCTGTGTTGTAGCTATTGAAAAGGGAGCCTTCAGGTCACCCTAGACTAAGGTCGCCAACTTTACTTTACTTAGGCCTAGTTAGCCAGGCTAGGAGTATTGTGCGACTCCCTAATATTAGGCGAAAATTGAGATATCAGAATGATACGTGAGTATACATAATAGTTGAGGCAAGCTCGCACTGAGAAACAAACACATGAACGCATGTGCACGTGTTTGTACACAAACACACACATCAGCGGGGTTTAGTATACACTGACTATTTCTTGAAGATGCTTCAGAACACTCACTCTCCCCAGAAGAGATTGTATCTAGAAGTATGATTCTAAACTCCATCTGATGGTTTGGCTCTAGAGATCTGAGGGAGTGTAGGATACTCCTTCAATGCCATGACTCCCAGGTACATGTTAGCTCGGAGTGGTTGTACCTGTAACGGTAACTTTTTTTGGTTAAATAGAAATGTTTAAGAATGAATCGTATTTGATAGGACCGTGTTCAACTCCCACTGGTCCCCTACTAAAATAATCTGTCTATCTATCTGTCTATCTCTCTCTCTATCTGGGATATAAATAACATAAGATGTGATAATATATATATATTGATTATACATTCAATATGTATTTGATATATATATATATATAACATTTGATATATATATATATATACGTAAACAAACCTCCATATATAATATATATCTATATATTAATATAAATCATAAATATAGTATATAAATTGATTATATATATATATATATATATATATATATATATATATATATATAAAATGATGTATAATATATATAACATTATATATAATGTATATATTATAAGATATATATATATATATATATATATATATATATATATATATAATATATTTATGATATTTAAAATTCATGGATAATATGATATGATAAAGTATAAACTTCATAACTTGTTTAAGATCACATGCACATAATAAATGACGGTTTAAAAAGTGGGAGGTATTTCTGCTGCACTATGTGATAATTACCTGAAACCTTTATTCGACAGTTTTTTTTTTTGTACTATTATTTATCAGTTCCTTAAAAATCATTAGGCTTGTCTGCTTTTATGAATATTTGTTTAGATTTCCTGATTTTTTTGTAGCTGGTTGTATTTCTTCTAAATATTGTTGTCTAACAAATTTCATTGCCCTGTAAAGGGGTTTTCGAAAATGCAGACTTTACCTCCTGCAGAGGGGATAATACTTTCCCTATCACCCCCTCTAAAAAAGGTGTCCTGTATACGACACTGTATCTGATTGCGAAGTTCCAGTTTTGAAAAATTAGGTAATGAGTTGTACCCCTTTGTTGTAGAGTAGCTAACACCTCTTTTGCACTCTACTAGATGACCTGGCTCATAGCCTTAAATAGCCTACGATTTAGAACTTCGACAGTTGATTAATAAGCTAGATCCAGTAGATGGGGCACACTTCGTGGTATCAGTGGTACCGATGTCGGGTTTGTCACGTCTCTGTATACGGTAGTTAGCCGAGGCTGCCCGGCGCGGGTGCCGAGGAGGCCAAGCATTCACCTCATGCAGCCAAGACTGACATTCCCCGAGCCTCAGAGGTCCAATCCGCCCGGCTCTAACTCTCCTTGGAGGGGCTAGGTTTATCGCCTGGTGCCTGAGGCGACCCATTTTAGGGGAATGCCAACAGGCCCCGAGACATTTTGGGAATGCCGGGTGTGTTTGGGCCTCGGCTCTGGGCCCGAAACCACATTAAAAAAGGCCTAGTGCCACACTCGTCTGTTTGGTGGGGCCTGCGACAAATACAGTTGATTAATAAGCTTGTCGAGGCTGCTTGGGGGGGGGGAAGCCTAGCATTCGCCTCACGCAACCGAGACTTATTTACTCCTCGACTGTTTTACTTCTCGAGCCTCAGGGAGCCGTTCCCCCTCTAGGTTCTGAGGGGATAGATTTATTGCCTGGCGCCTGATGTACCCCTTTTTGGAGAATGGACCTGAGGAAATTTTGGTAATGCCGGGCGTGTCTGGCCTACGGTCCTACGCCAAGACCCACCTTAAAACAGGCCTTGTTCTGTACTAGCCCGTTTGGTAGGACGCGTGACTAATAAGTTGATTAATAAGTTGATATTAAGCTGATTAATATTCGGACTGATCTTACTTTGTTTGGTTATACAACATTTTGACCCTCCTCTATTCCTTGTAAGTTGTCTCGTTAATTGTTTGTAACTTAATGTTCAGTGTTTTTTGTTTGTATCCGTTAGCACCGGATAATGGTGCTGAATAGATATATTAAGCATTCATATTTCTCCGTGTATCATTCACGCCGGCGATACAGCACCCTTCAAGTAGGTGCCCGTGGTGTAATAGTTATCGTCGTAGGAAATGGACACGGAGACACGAGTTCAAATCCTGGACAAGACGGATTGCATTTCACATAGCACTAATATCCTTGGGAAAGGTATGAATCCAATTATTCTCTCTCCAGTTATGGGTAAATAGCAGGACAGACTAGGTTCTTCAGCCTTGGTGAAGCAACTAGTCTAGGAGAAGGAAAACTCTGAATTCAAACCTGTTAAACTTCGCTTAAAAATTGACCTTGTGTCATATCCTGCCCGAGCGGATGGGTTGGGTAAATATAGATACAGCACCCTTAATTAACATTACTCAAAAGTAGACTCTGATCCGGAATGGTAGAATCAGTTAGGAACCCATCTATGTATCAAATAGTTGTCTAAAACCTCTTCGTATTTGAGAAGACGAATGCCAAAAAAGTTCTTAAGAAAAAAATTTAAATTGCAAATATGAAAACTATTTCCAAACCTCTACGCATAAAATAACCCTAGACGTGTTAGCATGCCGTTAAAAAATCCCCCAACAAATTTCATCTTACGTACTTTATTGTTCGCCAGTGGTCCGGGAGACCGGGGTTCAATCCCAGGTCGAGTCATACCAAAGACTTAAAAAATAGTACTTAATACCTCCTTGCTTAACACTCAGCATCATAAGGTATGTATCAAGGGTAAAGTGTAGCAATCCAAAGGAAGGATTAGCGCCCTCCCCTACAAATCGGTGTAGTAGCTATTGAAAAGGGAGCCTTCTAGTCGCCCTCGACTACAGTCCTCAATTTTACTTATTCTTATTTTAATGCAAATTAGGTGCTTGTCTGTAAACAAAACAATTCTATAAGTTATTTAAACCATTTTCTCAATAATTCTATTTAAATCTCAATTATTAAGAAAATATTTGATATTATTTTTACTGTGGATCTTATCTACATGCTGATATCATAAAACAGTTTTTATATAAGCAACCAAATAAGCACTTTACAGTGTGAACAGGAAGGATAATTTTTATTACGATCTTGAACTTTAGATTTTATTAAATATTTGTCGGTTTTATCAATTTCTGATTGTTTGTTTTCATTTTAATAATTATCAGCCAAAGACTTAAAGAAAAATATTTTAAAAAAATCCATTGATATAAAGAAAGAAGTGTTATTTTATTCTTTATTGTCTAATTTTGGTCAGTAGAGTTGAGAAAGTTAGAACTGGTTTGGTTGGGTTTGATAGCGTATCAACCATTGGAGGTTATTTAATGCCTAATCCTCTTTATACATATATATCAAATATATAGGATTTGGTTTGGTTGGGTTTTATGTTATATCAATCATTGTAGGTTATTTAATGCCAAATCCTCTTTATACATACACATTAAATATATAGAAATTTTGTTGGGTTTTATGGTATATCAACCATTTTAGGTTATTTGATGCCAAATCATCTATATAAATATATCTTAAATATATGTGATTTGGTTTGGTTGGGTTTTATGGCATATCAACCATTGTAGATCATTTAATGCCAAATCCTCTTTATACATATATATCAAATAAATAAGATTTGGTTTGATTTGGTTTTATGGCATATTGACCATTATAGGTTTTCTAATTCTAAATCCTCTTTATATACATACATTATATATATATATATATATATATATATATATATATATATATATATATATGATTTGGTTTAATTGGGTTTTATGCCATATCAACCCTTGTCAGTTATTTAATGCCTAATCCTTTTAATACATAAAAATGAAATATATAGGATTTGGTTTGGTTGGATTTTATGGTATATCAACCATTGTAGATTTTTTGATGCCAAATCATCTTTCTATATACATTAGATATATGATTTCTAAACTCATTTTGTAGATAGCATTTTTAAGCAAGCCTGAGCTCATTTTTTGTACACAGTTAAACGGTTTCGCTTAATCTCAAACAATTCAGTTTATCATAAATATATTGTATTTTGTTTAAATACAGTAAGTTTATTGTTTAAATACGTTTTTTTTAAACAGTTAAAAATAAAATCAATTCAATTTAACAAAAGTAGAGTTTAAATGTCGATATTTCTATTTCCAAAAAATTCAGTTTAGCATCTTAAAAATGTTACATTATTCCAAGTATTGCTATGTATCACTAACAATTCAATTAAACATCAGTCATTTGTTTAAGCACAGTAAAATGTAAAAAGTTCTACTTCAAAAATTCTGTTTAGCACAAGTACACAGTTTCAATGTCAAACAGCTCTGTTTGACTAATAGATAGGACTCTATGAGGTGCTACACTTCCGAGCAAGAGTAGACCTCGGAGCGATGTCAATGAAGGGGTACTCTGCATCCCTAAAGCTCTGGCATTATTGGAACCTCACCATAAGATTATTTAGTGTCTCGTTGGGGAAGTCTTACCCCTCTGCAGAGAAGCAGTCAGTGTATTCGGAATCGAAATGAAGGTGTTATGAGGTGAAAACTCAGGTAATACCAGTGATCATCTGAATCCAAGGATTCATAAAATAGAAATGGTAATTATTACTGTGTTCCAAGCAACAGCATCACCGACTCAGCTCGAAAGATATCCATACTAGGCGCATATCACATAGTAATAAGATAGTTGTCACTACAGTGAGAGTGATCTAATAGCAGGATTACGTTAGGGTTTTGGTTAGGATTATTTTTTTTACTTTTCTTTAATGGCATATCAATCTTCATGCGTTATGTAATGCCAAAGCCACTATGTAGAAGAGTAGTAGAGTATTATTTATTGGAAAAGAGTTTAGTGTTTCGAGTTAAAGACAGCATTAGGGCTTAGAGTTAGGTTTAACGTTTAGGGTTAATATTATTGTTTCAATCTGGGGTTGGGGTTTTGGTTTAGGATTTGGAGTCTTAGGTTTCAGTTAAGGTTAGGATTAGGGTTTACAGTTTAAAGTTTGGGCTTGGAGTAAGGGTTTAGGATTAGAGTTAGAGCTGGGTGTTACGAATAAAGTTCGGTTTTAGGATTAATCTGGGGTTTGGGTTTGGGGTTAGCGTTTAGAGTTAGGTAAGGTGTTTGTTGCTAAGGTTAGGATTAAGGTTTTGAAAAGGGGTTAGGGCTTAGGATCAAGATTGTCATTAAAGTGACAGTTCTCTAATAGCCAAGCGAATAAAGCTTGAAACCGTCTCTTCAGGATCCAAAGCAAGAAGTATAAGGAATACAATAAGAATTATGAAAATGATATGCCACATATTTAGAAGTGTAAGTTAAATAAACTTTTCATTAAAAAAGTTGGTAATTTTGATAAACCCTAATATATAAGGTTGTGTCTATACAAGCGGAATCTTTTGCTTGGCGAAGTTTATATGGAAATATTTCTATTGTACAGTGAGAAAGCTACTCTCACAAACCTTTACTTATAAGTTTTATCGTTACTGATTGCTCCGCTGCTAAGGGCTCATGGAAGACTAAGCAAAGATTGTTAAATAGCAAGTATAGCATAATAAAAAGAAGAGATTTGTTAAGCTGAGTCAGGTTGATTTGTTATAACGAACCGTTCAAAATGTTAAGACTAAAAGAGAAATCCAAAACGTCTTCCATCTCTGAAGTCTCATGTTACTTTAATCCCCCACTGGACACTCTAAGCTAAGCCTCCTCCCCAAAGACGTCCCCAAAAATATTCTGTTGCCTTTATCCTGTTGATTCACAAGAGGTAACTGGTGGGGGGGCTGTTTTTGTTTTTTGTTTTTGTTTTTTCTTTAAGAGAAGATTTTTATACATCACCCTCACGCTACAACAAGAAACCATCACCCTTTAACTGTGTTAAAAGGGGGCCAGATACCAGGGGCGGGATTTACAAGCTTTAATCCGGCTGGTGCCAATTGCGTGCTTGGCGCACTCTGTCAGCCTGATGAAGCGTGAATCGGAAGGAATCGGTAGGGGTCTGGGAACAATTATGGGCGGTGCAAAGTTGCGAAATTTCTGGGAGAAACTAACAGAGAACGGCTTCTGTTCTGTTTTTTTTCTTTGAACTAATAAAACAATTGCTTTGGATTGCATCTAATAAAATATGAAAATAGTCATGAGAAAATGTTGATGAAGAAAGTTGAAATTGGGAGGTGGGTCAAAGAAAGGAGAAAATAAAAAAGAAAGTTAAGAAAAAAAACGAAAGAAAAGAAAGAAAGTCAAAAGAAAGAAAGAAAGAATGTTAATAAAAAAAGATCAAAAGAAAGTTAAAAAGAAAGAAAGAAAGAAAGAAAGAAAGAAAGAAAGAAAGAAAGTTAAAAGGAAACAAAGTTCAAAGATAATAAAGGAAAGAAAAAAAGAAGAATAGAATCGAAGAAAGAAGAAAAGAATATTAAAAAGAAATAAAAGAAAGATAAAAGAAAATAAAAAGAAAAAACGAAAGAAAGAATTTAAGAAAGAAATTTAAAGGAAGAAACTTAAAAGAAAGAAATAAAGTTGACTGAAAAAGAATTTAAGAAAAAATAAAGAAAGTTAAAAGAAAGAAAGTTTAAAGAAAGATTTAAAAGAAAAAAATAAAGAGAAAAAAATAAAAAACTGTTAAAAAGAAATGAAGAAAGAAAGAAATTAAGAAAGAGAGAGAAAGGGGAGAGAAATGAAGAAATTAATTAAAAAGAAAGGCAGTTAAAGGAAAGAAAGTTAAAAGAAAGAAAAGAAATAGAGCCAAAAGAAAGACTAAAGAAAAATATTGATCTATGAAAGAAAGAAAGAAAGAAAGAAAGAAAGAAAGAAAGAAAGAAAGAAAGATATCGGAAAGAAAGTAATAATGAAAGAATTAAATTTACGCAATATTATAGTCCCAAACTATTTACAATTGGGCTAAACATTAGTTTTCTACTACTAACCTTTGTCGAAAAAACTGTCTGTGGAGTGAAAACAAAGACTCTCCGCTAAAGAAATAGTTCATGGTGAAGCAGTCCGTGAAAAGGTCATACAGACTGTATTCTAAGACATGAAAGGAACCATCATAATTGATTTCCTTGAAAAAGGTGCTACGGTAAACAGTGCTTGCTACTGCCAACTCTTTGAGCAGTATTCACTTTATTTATTGTCTGAAATTCTGATATTTAGAAAAAGAAGCACGTGTAAAAGAATGAAAAGACAAATAATAAAAAAGAAATGAATGAAAAAGAAAAACAATAAAAGAAATACAACAATAAATGAAAGAAAGAAAAAGAAACTGAGAAAGTAAACAATAAGAAGGAAAGAAGAAATGAAAAATAGAACCACACGGAAAAAAATTGAAAAAAAAAAAAAAAAGAAAAGAAAAGAAAAACG
This sequence comes from Sepioteuthis lessoniana, assembly GCA_963585895.1. Classification (NCBI taxonomy): domain Eukaryota; kingdom Metazoa; phylum Mollusca; class Cephalopoda; order Myopsida; family Loliginidae; genus Sepioteuthis; species Sepioteuthis lessoniana. The sequence goes on from CAUZXS010006663.1 coordinate 96,888, forward strand.
TAAAATATTGTGCAAGCAACAATGGCCTAATTAAAAAGTGCTGAGCACACATCAAGAGACAAAGATTTTTTTTAAAGAAAACAAAAAAAAAAAGACGTCCAGAAAGTCTTAACTCTTAGAATTCGAAAGGCTAGTATTTCTACAAATATTTCATCCTTCCGCTCACTTCATTTACCGTCTGCCATGCTAATCGTGATTATCTTCTACCGAGTTTCTGATTTTATTTGATTTAACCTTGATTATATTCTAGTTCTTTTTTACTGTTATAGTTTTCTCTGTGCTTTCTTAATTTTTTTTTTGGCAAGTGTTGGGTTTCTTTTATTAAATAAGAAAGCTTATGTCTAGACTACGTGCTTAGAACGTCTATTGATAAAATGAAAGATAACGGTTTCAAGCTGACAAAGGAAAGAAGCAGAAGATACCCTGCACAAACAAATACTGACGCGGACTATACCGATAACATAGCACTTCTGGCAAATGCACCCGTCCAAGCTGAAACCCTGCTATATAGTCTGGAACAAGCATCAGGTGGCATAGGCCTCCATGTCAACGCATGCAAGATGGAGTACATGTGATTTTATCAAAGATGCGACATCTCCACTCTCAACGGTAGTTCTCTGAAACTAGTAGACAAGTTCACCTGCCTGGAAAGCAGTGTCTCCTCAACCGAGAAATACATCAACACGCGACTAGCAACGGCATGGACCACTATCGATAGACTATCGGTCAGATGGAAGTCAGACCTGACTGAAAAAATAAAACGCACTTTCTTCCAAGCAGCGGTCGTGTCGATACTGCTATATGGATGCACTACATGCACGCTAACTAAACGTATGGAGAAAAAGCTTGACAGCAATTACACAAGAATGCTGCGAGCAATATTAAAAACGGCTCGGGGGAAGTACCCCACAAAGCAGCAGCTGTATGGCCACTTACCACCCATCAGGAAAACTATCAAAGTTAGAAAACTAGACATGCAGGACATTGCTAAAGAAGTAAGGAAGAACTTATAAGTAACATACTCCTTTTTAGAAGTATTCCAACCGGGAAATCCTTTTATATATCCCTAATGTCTGTTCTTTAAATTTTCTAAAAATTATATATATTTGATACAGTGGTAAAGTGTTCACCAATGGTCCGGGAGACCAAGGTTCAATCCTAGGTCAAGTCATACTAAAGACTCAAAAATGTGCTTCTTGATCTCACCTTGATTAACACTCAGCATCATAAGGTACAGATCCAGGGTAAGTGGGGCAATCCAGAAAAAGAAGGAGCACTCTCCTTTAAACCTTGATGTAGTACCTGTTGAAAAAGGAGCCATCGGGTTGCCTTTGACTCCGGTCGACCAACTTATATATATATTGTTTTTTAAATGAATATTGCATTTTTTTAATTCATTGCAACCTGTGACATTAGTTTTCGATCAAACAAAAGTTTATAATTGACATTAGTATTTTCTTTTGGAATGTATATCTGAATTATATTATCTGTTCACCTCTAATAATAAAGTCAGTAAATTCTGGATCAACTGAATTTTATCTCCTTTGTCTAGAATTTTCCTTCAAATTGTCATGGGGGGTGTCCTCGTGGTGTAATGGTTAAAGCGATGGACTGCGGAATCGTAGTAAGCGAGTTCGTACTCCAGTCGCGCTATTACGTTCACTTTCGGGCAAATACCGTTGGGAAAGGTATGAACCCTCTTATCCTCTCAGCTATGGGTTAAATAGTACCACTACTGTTCTTCGAGGAGAATAGCTTTGGCATTAAATAACCTACAAAGGTTGATATGCCATTAAACAAAGAAACCGAAACCATCAAATTGTCATGTTTATTTCTTTTTCTTAAGATTCTTGTAGATGTTAATATTTACATTGACCTGTTTTAAATGACTGGATTTCAAAGTCCCGGATAATTGTATGGTTTTTATTTATATTTTTATTTATATTTTTTATTTATATTTTTATTTATATTTTATTTATTCTGGTTTATGTAGATATCATTTATCTACATGGAGCAATTCTCAGACAATTGTAGAATTCACAGGGAATCATCTTTCATTACTTTTCATGCCTATTTCTGTATTCCTGAGCTAATTTGCAGGATTTACCGCATATAAAATTGATGATATCTCTGGATATTCTACATCAGTTAATCTGCTTCAAATCATTGATCTTAAATCTCAAAATCGTTAATACGTACAAAAGTACCTCTAACATTTCTTTTAGAAAAGTGAGGTCACTTTCAAACTACACATACCAGAATTCTATTATTATTATTATTTTTAATTCTTTGCGAGTTTATTTTTTTCACTAGCACTAACTGGTTGTTTTTCACTGAAATCTTAGTAACATCAAGTCTCTTTGGGTCACAAGGACTCTTCTAAGTATTCCATTTTCCTCATATATATATATATATATATATATATATATATATATGTGTGGGTGTGTGTGTGTGTATATATATATATATATATATATATATATATTTCGGACATATGTATTAATGATTTATAGAACACCGATCTAAAAGTAAAGTTGGCGACCTTAGTCGAGGGTGACCCGAAGGTTTCCCTTTTCAACAGCAACTACATCAAGTTGTAGTGGAGGGCACTACTCCTTTTCTGTATTGCTCCACTTTACCCTTGATCCTTACTTTATAATGCTGAGTTTTAAGTAAGGCGGCATCAAGTACCATTTTTTGAGTTTTTGGTATGACACGACCTAGGATTGAACCCCGGTCTCCCGGGCCATTGGCGAACACTCTACTCATTCAAATTGATAAATTTAATCTTTTTTCAAATAGAATGAAAAATCTGTTGAAGTAAAATTAGGAATATTCCAGTATGATAATAAACGACTCTTTTATAAAACAAAATTAATTTTAATTGAGAAAAATAAAGAAAAAATATTTATATAATTAATTAGTATTAATAATCAATTAATATTAATATCAATGTAATTAAGAAAAATAAAGAACAAAATAAGAAGATAGAACGTAAACTGTAAATTTACTTAATACCACCCCACTTTTTTCCTATTATTGTATCAACACGCCCTCGAAACGATTTACATGCCTTCAAAATAAATTCATCAGATATTTTATTCTATCATTGCTCAATAAACCGAGCCATTGGCCTAATTATTAGTGTTCACTAATGGTCCGGGAGACCAGGGTTCAATCCCAGGTCGAGTCATACCAAAAACTCAAAAAATTGTACTTGATGTGGCCATACTTAACACTCAGCGAAAGGTAAGAATCAAGGGTAAAGTGGAACAATCCAGGGAAAGGAGTAGCGCCCTCCCTTACACCTCAGTGTAGTAGCTATTGAAAAAGTATCTTTCGGGTCACCCTCGACTAAAGTCGATTCCTCAGTAGCAGTCTTAAGCGAACCAATATTTGGGAAGTTGCATTTGTATAACACAATTTTCTGGGAACCAATACCCTAACATGCTGGTTCGGCACCAAATATAACACTATGGTTTGGGTACGGTTACCAAATGTGATACTATGTTCTACGATTGGTACTAAATGTAAAATAATGTTGATACCAGCGTCAGATGTAATACTGTTTGAACTTCCAATATGACTTACATTTACGCTTCAAGACTTTAGGTAACATAACAGCTAACTGAAAAACTCGTGGTCCGATCAAACCAGACATGATAATTTATCCAACTGGGTTATATTTGTTTTGTTTTCTAAAACGTAATCAAGTGGGTTTAGGTCTGCACTTCATGGATGCCATAAAGAAACTCTAGTTATTTCGGAAATTCATTTTTCCTTGGTTTCGGCCCTTAGCCAAGGATAGATTCTTTGTCGTTTCTTTTTTCTTTTTTTTTTTTTTTTTTTTTTGCTCACTCCGGTTGGGCTGAATTTTATTGAAAAACCTAGAGCTAATCATGAAAATTTTGATTTATCACATTTTTTTATTGGAATAATCAGGTTTAAAAAACGTTTTAAAATTATTTCATATTTTGCTTCCACACCCTGTATGTTAACAATATTTTCATTCCATTTAGAATAATTAAGCTGTAAATAAATGTAAACTTGAAGTAAAAGAATGTTAGATTTTCACTCAAAAGAAATAAATTTGAAAGATTTTGAGAAGATTAACGGCATGGATCAATAAATCTACTAGAGAATTATTTTTTCTTCAGTTATAAATCAAAATTATATTTAAAAAGCTGATGATTTGTCAATGATTCTAATTGGTTGAAATGTATTTTTAACCTTTTTAGAAGTAAAAGATTTCTTAAATTATTTTGGGTTTTAATCCTTCAAATATTTCGCGTCAAGTCAAATATTGTCATATACGAATTTCAAAAACAGCAGGTATGTACCGATTAGTCACTTAATACAAAAATTACAACTGCTCGAGTCTATATTCAGCAGACAAATGAACGCTTCTTTAGTATGGAAATCAGTTTATTCAACCGCCCCCATGTATATATATATATATATATATATATATATATATATATATATATATATGTATATAAATGAGGATAGTGTAGACACAGAGTCAATATCGCTTGGTAATAGTTTCTCGTCTTATTTCTTAAAATTTTTATGGCATATCAACTATTGCAGGTGATTTAATGCTAAATCCTCTCTCTCTATATATATATATATGAAATATGATTTGTAAACATGTTTAATTGATACGATCTTTAAACGAGCCCGTGCTCACCGTTTTGCACACATATCGTCTCAAGTTTTGCTATGTAACCGTCACAATTCAACATCAATCATTTGTTTGCACACATAGTTTGTAGATAATTTCTTTGATGAATGAGTTACGCAAATTTATTTGCACACGTGTATTGCTGTTATTTCTACACAGTTAAATGGTTTCAGTTATTACAATAAAACACGAAACAGTCTATTCAATATTATTCATTTGTTTGCAAATGATGACGCGGTCAGAAGTATTACTATTGAACACTAATTTTTCTATTCAACACTATTCATTCATTTGCATATAGTCAAATGATTCGAGGTATCGCTATGAATTATCGAGAATTCATTTAAACCATCATTTGTTTGCTCACAGTTAGCCGGATCTCCTCTACTGAAAATGACATCAATATGTATATTACAAAGATGTGGACTGCAATCAATATGTTATCGATAGGAAGTCAGATCAATCCGATAAGATAAAATGCAATTTTTTCCAAGCAGTGTTTGTGTCATTTCTACTCTATGGATGCACCCCATGGACGCTGATCAAGCCTTTAGAGAAAAAGCTAGACGGGAATTGCACAAGAATGCTACGAGCTATATTGAATACATCCTGGAATTAACATTCCATAAAGCAGCAGCTGTACGGCCACCTACCTTCTCTCTATAAAATCCTAAAAGAAAGACGAACAAGGCGCACTGGACACTGTTGGTGAAGCAAGGACGAACTCATAACTCCTTAATGGACCTCTTCACACGGACGTGCCAGTGTTGGTCGACCAACCAGAACTTAACTACAACTGCTTTGTGCAGACACAGGATGTAGTCTATAAGACCTGCGGAAAGTGATGGATGATAGGGACGAAATGAGAGAGAGAGTCATGGAAATATGACTTGATGAAGATATATATCTATATCTATTTTTATATATATAATTTTTGAGGGATGCTACTTCAAAACAGTGCGTAGCATTCTTGTGTAGTCCCTATCAAGCTTTTTCTCAAAGATTTTCGTTAAGTTCGGTTAGTGCAGTTATACAATAGTACTGACATGGGCACAGCTTGGAAGAAATCCCTTTATTTTCAGAGAGATCAGATTTCCTTATTTTCGACAACATGTCAGTGACAGGCCAGATCTTCTTTATGTGTATGTTGATATTGCTTTTAATAGATGAGGTATTACTACCAAGTTATGTGAACATCTGTTCGTACTCTTTCCTCCTCATCTCACAAACTATTCAAATAAAACTAACGAGACACTTTGGGCACTGATAGAGAAGTAAAGACAAAATCTTGAGCGTTGTTCTCTAATGAACTCCTAAACATGGACACACCAATGCTGACCAGTCAACAAAGACTTATATACATTAGTTCTTTGCTGACACTGGATGCAGTCTAGAGGACCTGCCTGAAGTGATGAAAAATAGGGACGGATGGAGAGAGAGAGAGAGAGAGAGAGAGAGAGAGAGAAAGAAAGAAAGAGAGAGAGAGAGAGACAGAAAAGTCAACGAACTCCCTGCAATCAGTATGACTTGAGGATGAAGATATATAATAATAATGATAATAATAATAATAATAATAACAATAATAATAATTATAATGTATAGAATATCGTACATAATATCATAATATATAATATATAATTCAATAGAAAATATTACATATAATATCATATATAATATCATAATATCATATATCATCATCATCATGTCGTGTCGCTAGCATTGATTTCCATGACTCTTTCTCGTCATTCATTTCTATCGTCCATCGCATTCGGTAGGTCCTCTAGATTACATCCTGAGTCCATACAGAGATAAGTTCTAGCTGGTCGTCCAACACCTGCTCGTCCTTGTGATGGGATTAACAGGAGAACGGGATTTAGGAGTTCGTTCTTACTCTTCCAGCGGTGTCCAGCATGTCTTGTGTATCTGATTTTGATGGTTTTAGAGAGGTAGGTAGATGGTCGTACAGTTACGGTTTTGCGGGATGTTGCTTCCAGGATTTATTCAATATAGCTAGTAGCATTCTCGTGCAATCGCCGTCAAGCTTTTTAGGCTCTTGGCCATATGGAAGTCAGACCTATCCGATAAAATAAGACACAATTTTTTCCATGTAGTGGTCATGTCCCTACTACTATATCAATATATATATTATGTAATATAATATATAGTATGATATATAATATATCACAAGGCCTTGTTAATGGGGTACTCAATGAGACTTGAACTTAATCGTGTTTACGTGTGAGTTCAAGCCTCATTGAGTACACCATTAACAACGCCTTGTGCCATATATGTTCTCTGACGAAAGCAGCAAGCTGGAAATATACACGTATGTAAGAACAAAATAAATTAATAAATAAAATAGAATAAAATACAAATCTCTTCGTGGACCTATCTATTTAAAAATATTTTTTAACCTCTCTTTGGACCTACAACAAAAATTTCCATATATAATATATCATACATAAAATCATAATATCAAAATATATAATATCATCATATCAGATATAATTATATATAATGAGGCAGTTTGGGCACAGGTATTTCTATCCAAAGTTGTTCCTTATCCGAATACACTTACTTTCTCATATTGATATTTGTCATACCTCCCACTGACAGGACGAGTGTGGCACAAAGCCTTGTTTTAGGTGGGTCTAAGCACAGGACCGTCGCTTAGACACATCTAGCTTGCACAAAAAATTCCTCTGGTCCCATCGGCATTCCCCTAAAGGGTCATCTCTGGTGCCAGGCAATAAACCTAACCTTTCCAAGTAGGGTTTGAACCAGGGTACGGCCCCCAGAGGTTTGATGATGTAAGTCTTGGAGCGCCCAACATGAATGCCGGCTTCCCGGAATCCATATCAGACGGCCTAGACTGACTGCCACCGGAACCAGAACACATCTGACCAGATCTGAGTACCGAAATGTGTCTCAGTTCATATAGCACTTACCAGAATTGTCTCCCTTTTTCGTCTTGCATTCTTCATACTCTTTTCCTCCTTCTCTTTTCGCATTCCTTACAATGTTTCAATTACCGCTACGTCTGTGCTGAAGTCCCCACTTGTAAATCACGCGAATTACAGGTGATATCAATTCGTCTTTCTTTGGTGGGCTTCGGCATTTCTCGTTGAATGGAATAAACGTCAAAACTGTCGAACATCGTATTATATATCGAGTCATGCGGAAGCTCGCAATTACAAATTTACACATTTATAAAGTTTTCCTATGTCTGGCATGAGGTCACATGTTTTGAGTATCCCGTGAAGTTTGAACACGTCTGTGATGGACAGTTGTTGCTATCGATGAAGAAATGTCTTCATATCAATGTTAGGTCAGTCTTCCAACTGGAATAAATAATCTGGCAATAATACTAAAATATTAATGGTTCATATTTTAAATAATAAACTTAAATTCTGATAACTTGGTTTCTTTGTTTAAAGGCATATCAACCTTCGTGAGTTATTTAATGACAAAACCATCTTTGCAGAAAAGCTGTGGTACTATGTAACCCATAGCTTAGTTCGATTTTGAAATATACAGCTTTAAAATTGAGGGTTAAAACCGCCATTCTCTTTTCACCATAACTGTAGCATACGACGACTGTATTTCGGCAAAGAGGTAAGACCCTTCTTCAAAGTGTCTTTGATATGACACTAAACAGCATCTGGTAGTGAAGATCTAGAAAAGCTTTTGGGATATGGAGTAACTCTTCATTGCCATTACTCCCAGGTGAACTCTGGCACAGAATAGTTTTACCAGTTAAGGTTTTATCGATAGGTCAGACAGAACAATTTAATCTTTTACTTTAGTAGAAGCCTTTTAACTGTGTCTAAACGAACCATTGATGATAAATTTTATAATCAATATTGCATAGCAATGATTGAAATTATTTAACTGTGTGGAAATAGTACTATCACTGTTAGATAGTTAAACCATTCAACTGTGTGCAAGCAATAAATTGCAATACCTGAAACCATTTAACTGTGTGAAAATGAATGAACTCTGGATCATAAAAAATAATGGTACCAAGAAACTATTCACTTAGATATTATATAATATATTCATGAACAAGATTTTGCGTTAAATAACCATTGCAGGTTGATTTGCCATTAAATCAAAGAACCTAACCTAACCTTTTCACCATTTAATAATGATAATAATAAGACTAGACACGACAGAGTGGGCAAGATGATCCACTGGGAATTGCGTAAGAAATTTTAATTTGACCATACGAACAAATGGTATATGTTCACCCAGAATTTCTCCTGGAGAATGAGACGCACAAATTCTTCTGGGATCTTGAGATAAAAACGGATCGCCTAATCTCGGCCAGACGACCCGACCTTATAATAATCGACAACAAAAAAAAAAAGAAAAAAAAAAAGAAAAAGAAAAAGAGAACCTGCCGAATTGTGGACTTTGCTGTCCTGGCTGATAAGTACCTGGACCTTAGGGAATTAAAAAAGAGCTGTACAACATGAAAGTGACGGTAATATCAATTGTAATCGGTGCTCTTGGTACAGTCACCACTGAATTGATACAGAGACTGGAGGACTTGACAATAAGAGAACGAGTAGAGACCATCCAAACTTCAGCGTTTTCGAGATCGGCCAGAATACTTAGGAGAGTCCAGGAAACTTGAAGAGACTTGCTGTCACTCAAATTCTAGTGAGAAACTATCGGCTAATGCTGATGTGAAAAACTCAAAAAGGAGTAAATAATTTAATCCCATAATTAGTTAATGCAGCAGACTAACAGAAAATGAACGCTAGAACAGGCATGACTGGGTAGGAAAGGAGATAGACTGGGAATTGTGTAAGAAACTGAAATTTGACCATACTAATAAATGGTATATGCTCAAATCAGAAGCTCCTCTTGAAAATGAAACACGTAAATTCGTCTTTAACTTTGAGTTACAAACTGAAGACAAAAATTAATCACTTTAGGTACATAGACTGCATCAAGCTGTTTGCAAAAAAGAAAAAAAGAAAAGGAAAATTACATGTACTTGAGAATATCAGAAGCTGGCACCATCAAACAAATGGAGATGAAAGAAAAATACGAAGAAATACTTCAGACAAACCTCAGAAACCAGAAAAGTACTCGAAACCAAACTCTGCAGAAAAAAATCTCATCAAAAGGATGAAAACCAGAGCAATCTCCCTCGTAAGATACTCTGGACCCTTCTCAAAATGGACAAGGGAAGAACTCTAACTAATGGAACAGAAGGCAAGAAAATTGATGACGATGGACAAAGCCTTATATCCGAGAAATGACATAGGCTATATGTGTCCGTAAAAGAAGAAGCAAGAGGACCAGCCAGCATTAAAAATTGTGTGGATGCATTAACTCGAGGACGACCTTTATGGAGATTTCAAGGGACAAACTGGTGAAATCTCATACCTTTATAGAGAAACTGAATCTGATCTAATAGCAACACCAAACGCCATAAGGACCAATTATATTAAAGCCACTATTGATGATATACAACATAATAGTAAGTGTAGGTTATGTATAGATAATGACGAAACGATTATTCACATAATAAGCGAATATAGCCAGCTAGAACACGAGGAGTATGATATTAGACAGGACTGTGTGGGGAAGTTGATCCTCTAGGATCTGTGCAAAAATTGAAATTCGACCGTACTATCAAATGGTATATGCACAAACCAGAAACTGTTCAAGAGAATGAGATGCATAAAATTCCATGGTATTTTGAGATATTAACAGATCATCAAATCTTGGACAAAATACCAGACCTGGTGATTGTTAAAAACACAAAAAAGACCTTGTAGTATAGTGGATTTTGACATCCAAGTGGATCACAGAGTGAAAATCAAGGAAAGCAAGAAGCGAATCAAGTACTAGGACCTTACCAGGGAACTGATAATTTGAAATTATCGCGCTTCGAACGGTCCTTAAACGCTTGAAAAAGGTATTGTAAAAGAGTTGGAAATCGGAGAATGAATCGAAAGTATACAATCAATAGCGTTGTTGAGATCAGTCAAAATACTGAGAAGAGTCCTGGAAACCAGTCTCTTAGATTCCAGTGAAAGACCCTTAGCTGATGATGGCGTGAAAAACTCGTTATAATAATAATAATAATAATAGCAATAAAATTCTAGTTAAGAAACTTCTATAAAAAGTGTTCAATACTATAATCAGCAGAGAAGGCTTAAAACATGTAATTCTAAAATTATGTTCTTGCTGAGCTTTGTCCGTAGCTCTGAGTTTCATGAGCAGTACGCAATTGTTAGATGTTAAGAGTTAAAAAAAATGTGGCATTTGGAAGCATTTATTCCGGGTTGGTTCTGAAATTCTGGTCCTGGATATCAATAAAAACCGGCTTTTAGAATATTTCTTTAATGTGGTTGTACTTCTTCAATGTGTCTGTAATTTCGTCATCTCCAGACTTTATATAATTTTCCAGAAACTTGTGTTGTTTTCGTATATATTTTCGTGACAGTTTCATTGATTAATCTTTTTTATAATTCAATAAAACATTAGTAGACTTATCTACGTTCAAGAATATTTGTTTGGATCTGATGATTAAAAATGGTGTGAGAAACTCGCATATAATAATAATAATAATACCATAAGAACTAATCATCTCAAAGCAAAAATCGATAATACACAGAAGTGTAGGTTATGTGATGAGAAAGATGAAACGGTTAATCACATAGTAAGCAAATACATCAAACAATCAGAAAAGAAACATGATACTGACAAATTTAATATATACACCAATCTAGATAATGAGATTCATAAAACTCTCAGTAGACCATACCTCGTTTTAATGAATAAGTAGAAAAGAATTTGTCAAATAGTTGGCGCTGCTGGTAAAACGGATCATAGATTTAAAATGAAAGCGAAGAGAGAGAGAGACAGATACTTGGATCTTGCCTGAGAGCTGTAAACGCATTTGGAACGTTGAGGAGAAAGTAATACTAGTTCTAGTTGGAGCCCGTGAAACGATCTCCCAAGCTCTAAAAAGAGACCGGGGAAGATAAGAGGATCGTTCAAACAACAGAATTTGTTTAGAAGAAGTGATTCCTCGGTGTCATTAAGACTGCTGCTATCTTTTCTTGTTTTATTCCATTGTGCTCTTGCATGTAAAAAAGAGTCCGGGGGACTTGAAGAGACTTGCAGTCACTCAGAATCCTGTGAAGAACAATCAACTTATGCTGGAGTGAAAAACTCGATAAGATGATAATAACAAAAATAAAAATAGGTATGAAATTATTATTAAGAAACTTCTATAAAAATTGTTCAATACTATAAAATTCGAGTAAAAATTCGACCATGTATTAAGTTCGTGGTTCAAAAATTCTTTTTGTTTTTTAATAGAATTCTTGTCTCATTTCCCATCTAGCTTTGCCTTCTGTATTTCCTTTGTTCTTGTTTTATCACCTTATTGGATCCCTGGCTTTTCAACGACCGCGATCACTCATGCATCTATTGGATTGTTTAATTTGGGGATGTCTTCTGTCGTTACATATTTTACTAATTTATTTTATCTTCTTTGTAATAACTGGAAAAAAAAGGAAGTATCAAGACCATAGCACTGTTAAGATCAGCCAGAATACTATGAAAAGTCCTGAAGAGGAAAGGCGATTTGCCGACACTCATATTTCAGTGACAAACCACCAGTTAGAATTGGTGTAAAAATCTCGCTCAGAGTGAGAAAAAAGTACAATGGTAATAGTTTTATTTTTCTGCCTCACGAATATCGCTAAAAAATACCGTTAAAAAATGTCGGTGAGAATACAATAAACAAATAAATAATTTTTATTTCTTATAGAACCTTTAATCATCAAGTTAAGATTGAAGCCAGGTTTCATCAACGTGTGTCGAAACGTGCATCTGCATTAAAAAATGTAGAAACACTTTGTTTTTGTTTGCTATTTGTTGAAGTAATGCTAACTTCGTTTCGAGGTTGACAAAAGTAAACGTCAGTATTACCCCCACACACCCACATAAATACACACATACATATCATTATTATTAAGCAAGGGACGGGTGAAGGTTGACTGGCTGCAGAATAATAAAAGTCAATATATTAATGTTTGGCGAGAAACAGATGGCAAATCTCTATAAAAGTGATATTTTCGAGTCGACAATCAAGAAGACCGGTGTTGACTCAACGTATCTGTTCGTCAAAGATCTACACGTTGTGCTCATTTATCTTTCGAATAATTTATTCTTTTTTTCCCTACCGTAACGTTGCAGACATCGTCGGTCCCTCTCTACATATGTTCTCTTTACTTTGATCTATCAAACTGTCATACATTAACTGAAATCGATTTAATCTGGCACAGGACACGAATAGGAAGATCATATTCTTTCTGGTAGGAAGACTTGCACGCCCCCCCCCAAAAAAAACAAACAAACCAAAAACCAGAATTTAACACTTTTATTGCCACATTTCCAATATTCAATAGTTTCTAGTACCAGATTTTCTAACGAAAGACTTAAAATAATAAATAATTAAATTAATAAAAATACGACTACCTCACAAAATCTAATTTTAAGAAAAAATTCTATCCATAAAATCTCATTAGTTGAATGCAAAACATGCCGAACAGAGAGAAATTAAGTGTCAAATAAAAAGAAAATTATCTGCGAAATTCCACAGATAGAGGAAAATTCTACCTTGCAAGTTGAAAATGGTATGGAATTCGATTATGGTTGCAGAGGCTACGGAGTAAGAAATTCCACCATAGGTGCACACGGCACGGTGTCAGAAATTCAATTATAATTGCTCACGACCCTGCATTATTTATTCGACTAAAGTCGCACACAGCCTGGTGTTACTTATTCAACTATACTCTTACACTGCACAACCTAATAAATTCGACTAATGTCTTACACGGCACAATGTAATAAATTCGACAAAAGTCTTACACGGCACAGCATAATAAATGCGACTATAGTTTTACACGGCACAGCGTAATAAATTGGGACTGCGGTCGCACACGGCACGACGTTATAAATTCGACTATACTCATACAAGGTACAACGTAATAAATTCGACTATAGTCTTACACGGCACGACGTAATAAATTTGACCATAGTCTTACACGGCACAGCGTAATAAATTCGACTATAGTCTTACACGGCACAGCGTTATAAATTCGACTGTAGTCGCACACGGCACAACGTAATAAATTCGACTAAAGTCTTTCACGGCACAACGTAATAAATTGGGACTGTAGTCGCAGACAGCACAACGTAATAAATTCGACTATTGTCTTACACGGCACAATGTAATAAATTCGACTGTAGTCGCACACAGCACAGCGTGTAACATATTGACCTCCGACCCGGCCGAGCTGTCAAATAAGAAATGCACCTGTGTAAATAACAGGTGAATCCGGTCGAAGATGTCAGGGGATACCTTGACTGTGGACGGGTTGAGTTGAGTGCAGATGTGACGCTCACTGAAGCAGGTGGGCGTCAAACAGTTACAGGAAATTCGAGTTAGTTGGAGATCAGAGTTTGGAGTCAGTTGTTGCAGTTCGAGGAGTGAGAACCAGGTCTCAGCACAGGCTGCACCCTCAGGGCCCCCGGTTGAGCAGCACCGCTGGATGAGAAAGAAGTGCTGCGATAGCCAGAAGAGCTGGGGGCCAATATGTTGCAATTTTGTTCAGTCTCCAACTCACCTCTCACACAATAACCCTTTCGTACCATTTCGAATAAAGTGTGAGAGGTATATTTTTCTAAAGAACTGTGTTTCGTTCGTCATTATTGTGTTGACTATGTTTCTGCATGCATATGAGTAATAAATTCGACTATTCTTAATTATTGAAAAAAATTATGATGACGAGAAGTTTAGATTTCAGGTTAGAGATCATGATATTTGTGTTATATTTTGACCTTCGACCCGGCCCAAAATGCCATTCAAGGTGATGCACCGGAAGGAAGTGACACATTCCAATGGCAGTTAGGAGAGGAAATCGCGTGGGCGGAAATTGGCTAACAAAATGGGACAAGCTAAAAAATCCCATGATACTCTCATAGACTGACGCATCGGAAGAGAGTGACCTCTGAACTGCATGACAGTTATTTCCGCTTGATGACGATTAAACATGCGATTCCAAAGATCGAGTGGACGTTGAACTATTATATAACTCAGTCAAGACAGAAGTCAAGACAGTTGAGTTGAGTCGAGTTGCAGTAGAGTTGGAGACGAAGTCGTAGACGAGATGTGGTAGGGAAAGCCACACCTGGCCGCAGGGGCCCTCGGGAACCCCGATGGAGTTTGGGGACCAGAGAAGTTGCTGATAAGATGCAGTAAAGAAAGCCAGCACCCAGCAGAGTGGACCCCAGGGCCTCCGGTTGAGCATCAGGAAAACGTGAAAGACACAACGTTGACGGCCATAAATTTGGGGTCAAAATATTGCAGTTTCTGTTCGGTCTCCAGCTCCCTCTCACACACAAACTTTCAGTAACCCTTTTCGAACCCTTACGAATAAAGTGAGAGGTAAATATTTTGTTAAAGAAGTCTTCCTGCGTGCGTCTGTTTTATTATTGTGAAGTTATGATACGGCTTATGAGAATGTAACATTTGTTCAGGTTTGGGTTTCTTTGTTTTTAATGTTATACCAAAGCCCCTCCTCTGCAGAACTGTTGTGGTGCTATTTTACCCATTATTGAGGGGGTGAATAAGAGGGTTCATAACTTTTCTATGAGTATTTGTTCGAAAATAAACGCAATAGTGTGACTGGAGTTCTAATTTGCTTACTATGACATCGTAGTCTTGTATGTTAGCCACTGCGCAACGGAGTCACTCCCAATATTTGTCTAGACGTCATGACTTCTGTCTAGACGAGATAATATCTATGTAGACATGAAGACTTCATCGAGATGAGTCAATAACAATTTCAAATAGAAAAGAGAAAATACCCAGTCGATCGGGTGTAGAATACG
>CAUZXS010006663.1:117500-145827 GCA_963585895.1 Sepioteuthis lessoniana
GTGTTTGGGCCCCATTGTTAAAAAATTCATCAAAAGCAGATATGACCTTATTGTATGAACTTTTCAGACTATGAACTTTCCGTGACCAAATAAGGTTTTATTTTCACTATAGTCCTCCTTGCAGTCTACACATCTCTTCCACCAGTGTTGCAGTGTTTGGATCCAATTGGTCAAAAATTTATCAAAAGCAGATATGACCTCATCGTATGAACTTTTCAGCCTATTAACGTTTCAGCCTATGAACTTTTCGTGACGTAGTCATTACCATCGCTCCCAGGTCTACTATAACCAAGAGTGGTTGCATCTTATAGGGTCCTACGTATAGATCAATTAAAATTCTTTGTCTTTTAAACAGAGTCCAAACAAGTGACTTATGCTAAATTGAATTGTTTGAAATAGAACTGTTAGATCATTTAGCTGTGTAAACAAATGACTAATGTTTAATTGAATTGTTAGCGATACAGAGCGATAAATGGAAATATAAGTTTGTTGACATTTTTACGAATCATATATATCTTGTATATATGTATGAACAGCATTTAGCATTAAATAACCTACAATGGTTGATATGCCATAAAACCGAACCAAACCAATAGTCACCTCCTGTGATCCACGTACTTTTTCAATCGTTGTAGTATAGGGTGTCTCAATATGTATGGTTATATAGGGTGTCTCAATATACATGGTTATATAGGGTGTCTAAATATACATGGTTATATAGGGTGTCTCAATATGCATTGTTATATAGGGTGTCTAAATATACATGGTTATATAGGGTGGCTAGATATACATGGTTATGTAGGGTGTCTCAATATACATGGTTATATAGGGTGGCTAGATATACATGGTTATGTAGGGTGTCTCAATATACATGGTTATATAGGGTGTCTAAATATACATGGTTATATAGGGTGTCTCAATATACATTGTTATATAGGGTGTCTAAATATACATGGTTATGTAGGGTGTGTTCGTTTGGTGTGTACTTGTTTATGGATACACACACACACACACACATATATATATTGTTTAAAAAACAATAAATTTATAAATAGTTTTCCACTATAAATTCATTTTGGTTTGTAAAACTTATCATATGGGTTTCAAAACTAATCTTAAATTTCTTGTTATCTAAATAAAAAATATATATTTTGCTTTGCAGGTATATTTTGTATTAAATCGACGTGCATTGAGCACTCATTAATTTGGATATTCACAGTCCTTATTTACTTGATATATATATATAATTGTATTGGGTATAATCACACACACACACACACACACACACACACACACACATTTATATTTTTGATTACTGAGTTTTAGAGGTGTTGATTTTGGTCATGAATAATACCTAATAATCACAGTTTTGATTGCATAATTAATGTTCCACTAGAAATTATAAAATGCTAGTATCTTCTTTTGAGAAACATTCACATTCACGTCATGACAAGTTCTCATATAATTAAAAGAAAATAACATTATCATTACCTTTTAGAGTGCTACAAAACGTTTTTAGTTTTGTCTAAAAAGGGTGAGTATTACAAAGTGTGTACGTTGCACAGCAAATAAAACAAATAAAACACAAACTTCACAAGTTCTATTTATTATCATATATAATATATATATATATATATATGTGTGTGTGTGTGTGTGTGTGTGTAAGTGTGTCTGTGTGTTGGTATATATATATATATATATATACTAACGGTTTTCTGAGACGTAAATTCTAGTATAATATTAGGGAGTTATACCATAGGCAAGATACAAATATTGAGTGTGTAAATAAATGGCCAAGATGAGGTCTTGGATGACTGATGAACCCTCAATTTTCATTTGCAAAAGTCAACAAATAATCTCAGATAATATCAAATGATACTCGAGTCTCTCTGTTTGTCCGTCTGTCTGTGTGTCAAATCCTATGGGTTTATTCAATGACGATGTAGGGATTCTTTATACAAACAGTTCTTATCCTATTTGTCTTGATTATTTTTTAATAAACTAGGGTTTGCTGAAAAGTTCACAGACTGACCAAAATACTATCAAGAAATATGACCAAGTGAGCCTTAGTTTTTCAACATTGTTCTTCTTGTGGTCCACACACTTTTCCATCGGTTTTGGATTTTATTGGTAAAAAAAGTCATCAAGAACTGATATGACATTATCATATGAACTTTTCTACTATGAACATTTCAGCTCACACACGTATTTATATCAACAGGAATAATAAAACTGTCAGGAAAATTAAATAGATTTATTTCCCTTCAAAATTACAAAAATATTATATATAATTGCTCTCATATTTTCTGTAACTTTTCATTCTGTTTCTGAAAAAATTCCGATCATAGAATGAGTCATCATGTAAAAGAAGTAAAAAACTGATAGAATAATGAAACAACAATTAAAACGAATTCTTTGATTTCTTTAATTTCTTTTCAAAATACTTTTTTTATAAGAATTTTTCAACTATTGTTACACGTGCTAACTTACGTTTTTATACATAGGTTATCGCTTTTTAAATTCCTTTTAGTCCGTAAATAAGGTTTTTGGCGAGCTGATTATTTAACAGTATACTTTGGCTTCAGATTAAAAAAATGTTGATTTTTCGTGTCGTCTTTTACTATAGAAAATTACGAGAAACCAGAAAAAATGTACACCCCAACACAATCATACTCACTCACAAACCGCCCCCATATGTGTGTATATATTCATATATTTTATTGAATATTAGAAACATTCTGTGACTACCTATTCTTATTTCGATCCTTTCATATCACTGAATGTATATTTTGATATCTAGCTGGAATTGGCTAATAAATTTTCCGTATTTAACTGGTTCTCAAGTACATCCGGACCCCACTCAGGCTATCATCAGGGGCGTGTATATTGCAAAAGTACAATACCGCTTTTTATTTATGCTGGTGTAACTTTTTGGTTTTAGTTCTATATATGGCAATTGTAGCTTAAGACATTTGTGTATATTAGTACTTAATTTTATTGAGGCTGGGACTTTAATTTCGAATGTGCAGGGCTTCAAGAATCTGGAATCTTTGCTATTTTGTTGGTCCAATATTGTTGTGTTGTTGATAAGAATTTTTCTGAATTCAGTTATAGGGCAGGAATATTTTCTCATATAGTGTTAGCAAATTCTAGCTGGATATCATAACATACATACGGTGATTTGAATGGATTGAAATAAAAATATGTAGACAAAAGATGTTTATGATATTTAATCAAATAAGACTCAACAAAGAAATATGTGACCGATTGTTGTTTTTTTTAAAGAGAATATATATATATATATATATATATATATATATATATATATATATATATTCAGTCCTGTTAAACCGGTGTCGGGAATAATTCCGTCAGGACAAAAAAATCATTCAATTATGAAAATTTAAATTTATATATATATATATATATATATATATATATATATATATATATCATAATCATCATTTATATATATATATATACATATATATATCATCATATGTATATATATATATATACACACACACACACACACACACACATATATATATATATGTATATATATATATATATCATAATCCTCATTTTTATATATATATATATATATATATATCATAATCATCAAGTCTTGCTGACAGCACAGATTTTCCCCGACTCTTTCAATCATCTTCTATCGTTTCTGGCAAATCATCGAGATGACATAGTGTCCACACAGAACTGATGTATCTACATCCTTGATGATTGGCTAGCACTGGTCATCCCATGTGTTGTAGTCCATAGAAGAACATCACTTATGAGTCCGTACTTACTTCACCAGCAGTGCCCAGCATGCATTTTTTGTCTTATTTGAATCTCTTGAGAGATGGGAGGTAATTACACAGAATGTTGCGAGCAATATTGAACAAGTCCTGGCGGCAACACTCCTCAAGGCACCAACGCTACGGCCACATTCCTCCCATCACGAAAACTACCCAAGTTAGACGAGCCAGACATGCAGGACACTGCAGGAGAAGCAGGTACGAGCTCATAAGTGATGTACTCCTATGGACCTCCACATATGGCCGAGCAAAAGCAGGACGACCAGCTCGAACATACATACAGCAGCTATGTGAGGATACGGGATGTAGCCCTGAAGACCAGCTAGAAGCGATGAACGATAGGGGGAAGTGGTGAGAGAGGGTCAGGGATATCCGTGCTAGCGGCACGACATGATGATGATGACGTATATTAAATAATTAATATGTATATATTAAATAATCAATTAATTAATTATCGTTACTATATATATATATATATATATCATCATTTATATATATATATATATATATATATATATATATCATATGTGTATATATATATATATATAAGTGTATGTGTGTTTTTGTGGTTGTGGTGGAAAAGTAAATAATTAAATAAAACACTGACACAAAAATTTAATAAATTTTATTTCTTTATATTGAGTGAAAAGGTTTTTGAAAAACAAAAGTTACAAAGTCTTTTCTTGTAAGAAAACATAATATTTACCAGAGCGTAAATATTCTCCCATATTTAAATTAGAAGAAAAAAGGTCTCTGCATTTAATATAGCAGTTTGCGTTGTTTTAATCTAGGTGATATATTTTTATGTGTGTAAAAAATCTTTGCGTGTGTGAGTCACTATGTAAAGGAAAAGTATACTTATGCGCTAATATGTAAGCTGATGCTGCTAAAAAATTAATCAGCTTGCAAAAACAGAAAAGGTAGAACGAGCAAATCTATGTCAACAAAGTATTTTCGTTTGAATTAATTAAGTGATGTTGCAATTAGATGCACCTTGAAGGAAAATAATGTTAGATTTTAACACAAATAATAATGGCGAAAGTTTTGAGTAGATTTTCAGAAATAATCAACAAATCTACTGAATATTTATCTATTTTATCGCTTATGTATAAAATTAACGAAAGCTCGAAATTATATTTTAAGAATAAGTGATTTTTATATGATTCTATTTGATTAAAAATTGTATTTTTCGCAAACTAGCAAGGAAAAGAATATTTTGTTTTGTTCCTTGAATATCTTTCGTGGCAAGTCAAATATTGTCATCTGCAAAATCTCAAGGGAATTTTAAAAGGGACAATCCAGTTGTCAATAAATGCAAAAATGCTGATATAAAAATTTATAGCTTCTGAAACTATTTTTGCACAAAAATTAAATTCTTTTTCGAATGGGAATCTGTTGATTTTTCATTTATATATATATATATATATATATATATATATATATATATATATATATATATATATATATATTTGTGTGTGTGTGTGTGTGTGTGTGTGTGTGTATTGCGAAAAGAATATTTCATAAAAATCTTTTTATGAAATATTCTCCCAGTCTTCTGATTTAGTACAGAATTTGAGTGCAGTTAGAAGATCATACTCCCAATAGGCTTTCGATCATATGAAAATCAGACCTGACAGATAAAACAAAACGCAGTTTCTTCCAGGCAGCGGTCGTATCGATACTGCTATATGGATGCACTACTTGGACGCTGACTAAACGTCTGGAGAAGAAGCTAGACGACAATTACACAAGAATGTTGCGAGCAATATTGAACAAGTCCTGGCGGCAACACCCTACAAGACACCAACTATACACCCACCTGCCTCCCATCACGAAAACTACCCAAGCTAGACGAACCAGACGTGCAGGACACTGCTGGAGAAGCAGGGACGAGCTCATAAGTGATGTTCTCCTATGGACCCCCACATATGGCCAAGCAAAAGCAGGACGACCAGCTCGAACATACATACAGCAGCTATGTGAGGATACGGGATGTAGCCCTGAAGACCTGCCAGAAGCGATGAATGATAGGGAGAAGTGGCGAGAGAGGGTCAGGGATATCCGTGCTAACGGCACGACATGATGATGATGATCTTGGACTGGATTTTTCCTAATTATACATTCTATAATGGTGGAAGGTGTTTCTCTCTATTTCTTTCCCCCCCATCTCTCTCTCTCTCTCTTTCACACACACACACACACACACACACATACACACAAACACTTTTCCATCCTTTCTTCCGTTCCTACGCTATGCAGTCATTTTTTTTTGCATAGTGCGGGCAAATATTCAGGATTCATTAGTTATTCTTCATTCATTTTATTTGCATTTAATCTGAAGATTTTAACACTTTAAGTAATGTCATAAAGATGTGAGATATTATATTTTTCGTTTATCCTGCTTTAAGTGCAAGTATTTGAGCCATTCTTTTTTGAATTTAAGAAAAACCTCTTTACTACGATTTGTTAACCTATCTATGCATATATAAATACATATATACATCTGTGCGTGCATGTGTGTGTATGTGTGTGTGTGTGTGAACAAACGTTTTTTTCTGAAGTCAAGAAAGTGCTCAGATGTTGGCCAGCTGAGCACGTTAAGACCTAAAAGAAATTGCTATCTCACAGCTTTATTTTGGTTTTAAGATAAAAAAAATTTCGCACATTTAAATACAATCAACAAGTAAACTCAAAATGTTAGGGTAGCGTAAACAAGTGTCAACAGCACTTTGAGACTGTCAGTGTCTCACCAATTTGATCATCAGACCAAGTTGATCAGAGTTGCATTGAACATCTCATAGGCGAGAAACTGATGTCACAAAGCGTCGTGGACTCAGTCTTCGGGGTTCTAACTTAAATATGTAATAAGCTTTCATAGTTACAGCTACCCATAGAATAGTAGAATTTGTTATCAGGTTTCACTTCTCTAGATCCATTGGGTTTTGAATTAAACGTTTTTCTTGACAACTGCTCGCCCTACCACCGCTTGAGAGTTCAGTCTAACTTGATATTTAATCAATTGCTGGGACATATATATATCATCGTTGATTCATACAAGTCTTAGAATGAGTCGTTTTACTTTCAAATGGAATGAAATTTTTAAAAAGTGCCATATTTTTGTACCAAGACTTGAACGAATCAATAAAAATTTAGGCAGAATCAAAGTGCCTCTTCTAGTGAACCAAACATGTTCCAAAGAGAAAATTGTGCACACACACACACACACACACACACACACATATATATATATATTACATGACAGAGTGAGTGACCCTGGATTTAATGCTATCCGCTATCGTCTGACAGAATACGGATAGCATGAAACCCGAGTTCACAAAACTTGCCTTATGTGTGTGTGTGTGTGTGTGTGTGTAAAAGTTCGATCCTTGATATCGAGCACTATTTATCAATACTGCAACATTTGGTCCTCCATTAACTCACCAAATGACCTAGTAAGAACCATAAACCTTATATATATATATATATATATATATATATATATATATATATATATATATATATATATATATATATATATATATATATAACTACCATTCCCATTTAGTTCTATATTTTAACTCGAAACTTGTACAAAAATTGTGAACTGATAGGCTTATTTTTTAAATTTATATTAGCAAAAACAAGGCTGTACTGAGGGGTGTGCAATAAAGCTGAACACAAGGACATATATATATATATATATATATATATATATATATATATATATATATATCCGTCTATCTGTCAATATATATATATGTATATATTGATAAAACTGCTGCTCATAATTTGTTCTATTTTTTAATATTTTAAACTGGAAATATACTGTGACTTGTATGACATACTGAGAACTGATAGGTTTGTGTTTGAAAGTTACTTAAGTAATAAGACCTTGCTTGAACACCGTGTCATTTAAGCAAATGCTTTTTCTTTTTTCTTTTTCTTTTTATTTACTGTTTTTCCGCAGACAGTATTAAAGTTTACCAATCCGATGTAAAACACTCTTTATATTGCTGGTGCTGCTTTATTGAAGAAAATAAGACGTCATATTTCTTTGAAATTTTAGCTAAAAATTCTCATGTAAAAGACATGAGGAAAACGGCCTCTACGATATCTTAAAGAGATTCCGTTCCGGTTACACGGCATGATGGTCTTTTTTTATTGACTCATTTTACTTTTCATATTCCATATTTCCTGCAAACTTGTGAAACGAAAACTGGACGTCTTCAAAGATCAGTGGTTGAACGGTGGTATGAAGTGAGCTGTGACATTCGAGAAGAGACACAAATTACACAAGCAATGTGGGAAAATCTGTTCCGAGTAAACTAGAGTGGCAGCTGAATGAGGTTCAAGGAGAGGGATCAATAACTAAAACCTATTTTTTTATTTGTTAACTTCTTTTTCTGTAACATAGATCTTTCTTTCTTTCTTTCTTTCTTTCTTTTTTCTTTCCTTTCTTCATGTCATTTATTCCCAAATTTCAAAGATCAACATTCATATATTTCTTTCTTTCACTAATTTCAAAGATCTTTCTTTCTTTCCTTTCTTCATGTAATTTATTCCCAAATTTCAAAGATCAACATTCATATATTTCTTTCTTTCACTAATTTCAAAGATCTTTCTTTCTTTCCTTTCTTCATGTCATTTATTCCCAAATTTCAAAGATGAACGTTCATGTATTTATTTATTTCTTTTACGAATTTTAAAGATCTTCTTTCTTTCTTTCTTTCTTTCTTTCTTTCTTTCTTTCTTTCTTTCTTTCTTTCTTCATGTCATTTATTCCCAAATTTCAAAGATCAACATTCATGTATTTATTTATTTATTTATTTCACCAATTCCAAAGATCTTTCTTTCTTTCTTTCTTTCTATCTTTCTTTCTTTCTTTCTTCATGTCATTCATTTCCAAATTTTAAAGATCAACATTCATGTATTTCTTTCTTTCTTTCACCAATTCCAAAGATCTTTCTTTCTTTTTTTCTTTCTACTTGTCATTTATTCCCAAATTTTAAAGATCAACATTCATCTATTTCTTTCTTTCTTTCACCAATTCCAAAGATCTTTCTTTCTTTCTTTCTTTCTTTCCCAAATTTTAGAGTATATTCTTAATCTCTTTATTTTCTCATATCTTAGAGATCTTTCTTCCTTTCTTATCGACTATTTTAGGATATGACTTTGCCACTTACTGGGATATCTTTTGAGATTTCGTTGATCGATGGTCAATTGCAATCGATCACTTAAATCCCCCAAAGCATTCCACAAAATGGCAATGACATATTTCTTGTTAGATTTTGAAGACGAACGAAATTTTTTCTTCGTTTGATGAATTAAACCCGGCGCCAACAAGTTAGAACCTTTGACCCTTTATAGGTAAAGATCCAATCGAGCAGAAACATACAAGCGACCCTTGAAAATAGGGGGCAAGGTGACACATTCTGATATCCCTGGGATCTTGAAATGTTTAAGAGGATAATCTAAACTGCAACGAACAGTCGGTAACGTGATCTACTTACGTGGAACAAAATATACTTGATATTGACAAGGGAAAAAACTTGTACTTTTACATGTAAATGTAAATATAGGGATAAAAATATGACAGAATGAAAACCAATTTGTTGGAGGGTTTATGTATCAGTTATGACGTTTCACTCTATAAGGGCTTCATCAGATAATGATTTTGATTTCTTTGTTTGTTTGCTTTGGTTTGGTTTGGTTTTATGGCATATTGACCACTTTATACATATATATATATATATATATATATATATATATATATATATATATATATATATATATTAAATATATATGATTTGGTTTGGTTGAGTTTTATGGCATATCAACCATTGTAGGTTATTTCAAGCCAAATCTTTATACATATATATTTGATATATATGATTTGGTTTGGTTGAGTTTTATGGCATATCAACCATTGTAGGTTACTTAATGCCCAATCCTCTTTATACATATATGTTAGATATATAGGATTTAGTTTGGTTGGATTTTATGGTATATAAACCATTTTAGTTAATTCAATGTCAAATCCTGTTTATACATATATATTAAATATATGATTTATGAACACATTTTGTTGATAAAATTTCTAAACTTGCCTTAGCTCATTTTTTGCACTCAGCGAAATTGTTTCCAGGACTTCTATCCGACACGAATAATTCTATTTACTATTAATGATTTGCTTGCACACAGTTAAATATTTGAAATTGTTTCAATCTAACACAAATAATTCTGTTCATCTTTAATCATTTGTTTGACACACTTTATTGGTTCTAGTTATTGTTATATATCATTAACAATTCCATTAGACATCAGTTGTTTGTTTGCACACAGTGAAATGATCAAAGCCTTCAATTTCTGCAGCTATGCAGTCGGTGCATTCTACAGCCACATTCGGCTGCACAATTTTCTTTGTTATTTTATTTTATTTTTTTTTGATTTGAAGAAGATATTAGTGGGTTAGTTTTTCGGCATATTAGTCCTTTTTGCGAAATATATAATCAGTCCTTTTTGAATTCAATTTTATGGTTTCGGGTAATTAATTTGTAAAGAAATTTTGGTATCATTCTTAGTAAAGATAATTTGCATACACTTATATGGTTTCAAGTATTCTTATCAAATACTAATAATTTATATACAATTATAGTTTCTTCCCAGAAGCGGTCATGTCAAAACTGCTTTATGGATACACTACATGGACGCTAATTAAAGGTATAGAGAAAAAGCTTGATGGCAACTACACAAGAATGCTGCGAGCAATATTGAACAAGTCCTGGGGACAGCACCCTACAAAGCAGCAGCTGAACGGCCACCTACCACCCATCACGAAAACTATCAAAATTAGATGGACCAAACATGTGGGACACTGCTGGAGAAGTAGGGACCAGCTCATAAGTGATGTACTCTTGTGGACCCCTTCACAGGGACGAGCAAAGGACCCACATACAGCAGCTCTGTGCCGATATAGGATGTAGCCCTGAAGACCTACCAGAAGCAATGGAAGATAGGGAGGGGTGGCGAGAGAGGGTCAGGGATATCCGTGTTGATAGCGCGATATGATGATGATGATGATAGGTTTTTAACTGAAGGCGCTAAATCTGGTGAGTATGGAGGATGTGGTAAAGTTGTCCAACCGAATGAGGCGATTGTCTCCCTTGTCCAAATGCTTGTGTGTGGTCGAGCATTGTCAGGCAAACGGTGGACATTATCGATTGGCAAGATTTAGCGCATTCAAACTATCATTTCTTCAACCTTATGAAAGATGGTTTAATTGGTAAACATTATGCCGGTGACGAGGTAGTGAAAAACGTAGTGATAAAGTGGCTCAAAGAACAGTCGACAGAATTTTACGAGGCAGGGATACATGCTCTCATTCGAAGGTGAAATTGTGTCATTGTGTAACACGGTGACTATGTTGATAATTAGGGATGTGATCTACAGAGCACCAGCTTCATTTTGATTCATGATACATATTCCTGAATTAGTCATTTTTTCTGTACTAAAAAAAGGCATTACTCTTTGATTCACTTTCTTTGTTTTTAATGGCATATCAATCTTTTTAGGTTATTTAATGCCAAAGTCCACCTTCTGGAAAAACAGCAGTGGTATTATTTAACCCATAAGGGATAAGGGGGTTCATACCTATTCCAAGGGTATTTGTCGGAAAGTGTACAAATAAACGTATAATCCACTCAATTTCTTTACCTTAATAAAATAACCCCATACAGGTTGACATGCTATTAAAAGGAAGCAGAGGTAATTGATAACTATACGATGGATGATATTGTCTCAGCCCGAACTAAGAGTAGTATGAGCCTCTTGACTAAAAGAATCATTGGGTACCTCAAGCCATCTCACCTTTCCTTTCATTCCGCGAGTAGGCCAATTGTCTTGCGAGACAGATGCATACTATAATACATAGTGGAGGTGCCCGTGGTGTAATAGTTATCGGCGATGGACATGAATACGGCGACACGAGTTCAAATACTGGACGAGGTTGATTGCATTTTGCATAGCACTAATACCCTTGGGAAAAGTATTAATCCAATTATTCTCCCTCCAACTATGGGTAAATAGTAGGGCAGACTAGGTTCTTTGAATTTGGTTAGGCAACCAGTCTAGTGGAAGGAAAACTCTGAATTCAAACCTGTTAAACTTCGCTTAAGAAATTGATCTTGTGTCACAGCCTGTTGGGTAAATACAACCATAATATGTAGAAAGCTGAAAGTGTTATGTACGATAGATAGATAGATAGATAAGTACTTCGTTAGAAACAAATGAATTAATACGATTATCACATTTAACGGTTGGTTTTGTTGAACAGACTTTTTGTTCGGTCTATAACAATGAATCTTTATATTTTCTCTGGTTAAAATGTTCTCATTGACTGCACTTTGCCGGTAAACAGAGATATACACCTCATTCTGCATAAAAATAGAAGCTTTGATCTTTGCAGACAAAAGCTGCTGATATCCAGACTTCAACATTCTGCCTCGACTGTATAATCTTGATTCATACACGTATTTTCTTCTCGTACTTTTTTATTCTTTTTTTTTTTTTTATCTTTAATGTATACTGTTGTCTTTCCTCGCCTAGTAGACACGCCCGAGAACTCACCTGACAAGACATGATAAATCATAATGGTAAAGTAATCCAGGCAGGTTCAGTAGACTGGCAGGTAACTTGGAATTCATACTTTCACACTGTGCACGCAATTTGACGGCTTAGATACCATCTATTATTCACTGATCTCATCGGATGTACCCACACAGACGCACGCACAAACACGCGAACGAGCGGGCGTGCACTCCATAAAGAAGAAGAAGAAGAAGAAGAAGAAGAAGAAGAAGAAGAAGAAGAAGAAGAAGAAGAAGAAGAAGAAGAAGAAGAAGAAATATTTAGCATGACAAAAACGAGAGAAGAAGAAGAAGAAGAAGAAGAAGAAGAAGAAGAAATATTTAGCATGACAAAAACGAGAGAAGAAGAAGAAGAAGAAGAAGAAGAAGAAGAAGAAGAAGAAGAAGAAGAAGAAGAAGAAATATTTAGCATGACAAAAACGAGAGAAGAAGAAGAAGAAGAAGAAGATAGAAATATTTAGCTTAGCAAAAACAAGTATAGGTATATTCCTACTTAAAACTAATCATTCAAAAAATCATGTGGTTTCGAGCAACTTGAAGTGTAGGTCCTACAGACGCCAGACAAGCCAGATCTTGACTAAGACAAAGAACCTCAGGCTAATCAAGTCCGTCAGGTTGCTGACCTGAACCTGCTGGACTACGTCGTTTGGTCATACGTCGAAAACATCACCAACATGACCTCCTATAACACCAAAGCCAGCCTGATCGCTGCCATCCGTCGAGTATTCGCCGAGTTCCCGCCGGCGCTTGTGGAAAGGCATGCTCCCAATTCCGGATCCGTATCGAGGCGGTGGTTGAGGCTGAAGGTGGCTACATTGAATAGATGTCAGGTCTGCTACATAATCAAGTTACTTAAATTGATTTTTTCAATAAAAAATTTTTAAATAAATCTGTAGTGTTGTTTTCTTTAGGACGACAATTTTATCGTTTCACCCTGTAATCATTTGTTTGCACACAGATATATGGTATCAAGTATTCCAATTCAATATTAATAATTTTTAAATGTATCTATTTTATGCATATATGAGACCCTGATAGAGAGAACCTAAGAATAATGCCACTTTTTACTATCTTATCACATTTAACTTTCTAAAAGTATTTGCACGGCACATGTACACTATTAATACAAGATTACACACAAGAATCTGGTATCAAGTATTCCTATCTAATACAAATAATTTTCAAACCGATCAATTTGATGTATAGAGGGGCCACGAACCGGTACTACAACACTGAGTCAAAATGAACCTGACAGTTATGTCAACAAAAGAGTATGCAACACACTAAGAGCTTCAGAACAGGAGGCCTCACTCTCAGGTGTAGTTTTGGGGCAGACTGGTGGAACATAGAAATGGCGTAAGAAGAGCTGTGTCCGATCGTTCCGAAAAATACTCTCTTAATTTCTTTTTCTTGCCACTTTTCTGAAACCAGCCAATGTAATCTTAATTTTTATTTGTTATAGTTGTTTTTGATCTGATAAGGCAATTTTTTCGAAAAATATATTACACCAGCAGCTGAAAAAAATCAATTGTTTTGTTTACTTAGTTCTTGAAGTTCTCTTCTTCCTCTACATTATACAGTCCCTGTCCCTTGATCTTTCTTAATCGCTATTTTCGATCCAACTGTTATCACTGAGGACCGAAACCGGTTAGTTGTACACTTTTTTTTTAAATGATTAGAATTGTTCTCCTTGTGATTATATATATATATATATATATATATATATATATACAGATGGCATTAAATAACCTATGAATGTTGTAATGCCATAAAACCCAAACGACCAAACACTTTTTTTTTTTCAATCTTCTTTTTATGACCTTCAATCTCAATATTACACTTTTATTTCCATGTCTTGGCAGAGGATCCAATTCCTGAGCACATTATTTTATATAAGATCTTGTTAGAGATTTATATATATATTTAAGAGAGCATTTGCCTTTATTGAAATAAACTTCCTAAATATCCTTCCCGTCATTTCATTTGTCAGCGAAATCCAATAATACCAGTAGAAGGAAGGGTACTTATTTATTCAACACTTCGATCATGCGCAGGATGTGACACAAGTCTAATTTTTAAGCGGAGTGCAGAAGGTTTGAATTTTGAGTTTATAACTTCTAAACTGGTTTCCACATCAAGACTAAAGATCCCAGTGTACCCCACTATTTAACTGTAGCTTGGCAGAAAAATAGACACATTTACGGGGTCACCTCACCTAAAATAATGGTTTGCGAACTAGATAATTGTACATGAACCAATTCTTACTCGGCGCTCCATACTTCTGGCCTTGTGCCACATCTAAACTAGAATTTGTAAAAAAACTGCTGAATATGTTCGGGATTCTTCCTCTTTCTCCTTTTCAGCCAACACAGTTAATAAAATCATTTCATTTTCATAAAAACGTATCCAGTTGCCAAATTGTTTAATTTAGTTTATTTGTCAATTTTCAAGCAGGGTAAAGCTGGTATAAGGTCAGAGTTTTATTATTTCAGACAGGCAGCCGTATAATTGCTTTTTTTTAGACTGGTTGCCGTATAAACCTTTTTTACTGGTTGCCGTATAAATGTATTTTAGACTAGTTGCCATATAAATATTTTTTACTGGTAGCCGTATAAATATTTTTTTAGACTGGTTGCCGTATAAATACTTTTTTAGACAGGTTGCCGTATAAAACTTTTTTTATTGGTTGCCGTATAAATGTTTATCAGAATGGTTGCCGTATAAATATTTTTTCTTGATTAGTTGCCGTATAAATGGTTTTTAGACTAGTTGTCACATATATTTTTTTACACTGGTTGCCATATAAATGTTTTTAAATGGTTGCAGTATAGATATTTTTCTAGAGTAGTTACTGTAAAAATGTTTTTTAGACTGGTTGCCGAATAAATGTTTTTTAGACTGGTTGCCGTATAATTTTTTTTTAAAAACTGGTCACCATATAAATGTTTTTTTTAAAAACTGGTTGCCGTATAAATGTTAAAGAGCACAGTCTGACCAACTCTTTATCGATAGCTATATGAAGAGAAACGGATTTATGTCTTTTGCAAAACATAAACATAAAGTAAAATGCCAACAGCTTCCTCCACAATTTGAACTCGGGTCGTCGCTTCCATTATTTTTAACGATAACCATTACGGTACGCGAGTCTCTTATTGATATTTTATACCTAAGTTAATTTTAGAACCTTAGTTTTCGACAAGCCCTGATTTTTACAGCGAAATATGATAAACACTGATATAAAAACTTTAAGATTCCCGACTTTTATTCTCATTTGAAGAAACAATAAAAATAAAATTATCGGCATGAAAATCGATACCTCCATTATCGCTCATCTGGTTGGTGGGGCTTTAAATACGTAGACTGTGTCCCCCTGCAGACGGGTTACAACCACAAGGATGGCTGATATAGATCTGTTTAAAATATATTCCCATTCGATAGAAACGTGTGAAAAAAAAAAACCGTAGGAAACCACTTAACATAATTTATAAATATGAACGTTCAATGAACGTGATTCGCAAAACTCTTGGCATAAAATATCTCTTATCGGGTTGACATGTCATTAGAATCAATCAATCAATCAATCTTCATTATTATTACTTAGAATATTTGGACTATTAACTTTATCTTTATTGTTATATTCATAATGTTTCAGCCGATAAGTCCTTCGGCCTTCTTCAGTCTGTTCCAAGGCTGTTAACCATACCAGGATACAAGTGTTAAGTTATAGTTAATGAGTTATAACTTTATAACAATAAAATCGAAGTCAATATTCAAAATATTCAAAGTAATAATAATTATCTAGCTTCATCACAGAAATTTAGACAAAAAATCAATCTTCATTTTCGGAAAATATCCCCTGACAGAATAGTAAAAGTAAAGTTGGCGACCCCAGTGGAGGGTGACCCGAAGGCTACCTTTTCAATAGCTACTACACCGAGGTGCAGGGGAGGGCGATACTCTATTCCCTGGATTGGTCCACTTTACTCTTGATCCGAAACTTATAATGCTGTTAAGCAAAGCGGAATCAAGTACCATTTTTAAGTCTTTGGTATGACTCGACCTGGGATTGAACCCCAGTCTCCCGGACCACAGGCTAACACTCTACTCATTAAGCCAAGGGCCCGGTCTGCCCAATAGAGAGATTTTTTCTTCGCTCTCTACGGCATTTTTACCTTTTCTTGCGTTTTTTTCAAACTTCCTCGGTAACTTTGGATGGTTTGTTGTTTGTTTGGGTTTTATAGCATATCAACCTTTGTAGGTTATTTAATGCCGAATCCATTTTTATACAAATTATAAGTTCTATTTCAAACAATTCAGTTTAGAAATAGTATACAGTTTAATTGACTAAACCGAATAGCTTGAAATCGAAATGTTTTTGACATACAGTTCAAATTCAACAAATTCATTTTGATATAAGTATAGATTTTGTTAACAAACAGTTAAATGTCAAAACATTTCTCTTTTAAACAATTCAGTTTAGTGTAAATACAGTTTTAATCTCAAAAACAGTTCCATTTCAAACAATTCAGTTTAGCATAAGTAGATAGTTTAAATGAAAGTACACAATTTAATTGTCAAAAACATTTCTTTTTCTAGCCATTCAGTTTAGTCAAACAGTTCTAATTCAAACAAAACAGTTTAGCATAAACACACAGTTTACTTCTATTTAACCCATTGATAGGCCCCTATGAGGTGCTAATCCTCCAGGTCAGAGTGGACCTGGAAGTGATGACAATGAAGGGGTACTCTGCATTCACCAAAGCTCCAGTATCACTGGAACCTCACCATCAGATTGTTTAGTGTCATATCAGGACACTCTTTTTGGGGGGTGTATTCTACAGCCCCACCCGACTGGGCAAGTAACTGTGCTTGTTCCAGATCCTATCTATTTACTTTGCTGACTATCAAGCAATAATTTCCTCAATTCTTCCTTTCTCAGCATCTGTTTAGTGACTTTTTAAAATGATGTTTCTTCTAACAGTCACAATAAACCGACTGCTTCTCTGCAGAGGGGGTAAGATCCCCCTGCCAATGAGTATCCTGGATATGACTCTAAACAATCAGATGGTGAGTTTCCAGTAAGGCTGGAGCTTTGGCGAATGTGGAGTACCCCTTTATTGCCATTGTTCCCAGATCCACTCTGGTCCGGCGTGGTAGCACCTGATAGGGCCCTATTTATGGGTTAAATAGAACTAAAGGCATACTTATGCTAAACTAAATTGTTTGACCAAACTGAATAGCTTGAAATAGAAATGTTTTTGATAATCAAACCGTACTTCCCATTAAACTGCGTGCTTATGCTAAACTGAATTGTTTGAAATGTAACTGTTTTTGACATTGAATATGTACTTACACTATAAGGATTTGTTTAATATGGAACTGTTTTGACATTTAACTGTGTGCCAACAAAACCCGTACTTATACTAAACTGAATCATCTGAATTAGAACTGTTTGACTGAATATGTACTTACACTATATTGATTTGTTTAATATAGAACTGTTTTGACATTTAACTGTGTGCCAACAAAACCCTTACTTATACTAAACTGAATCATCTGAATTAGAACTGTTTGACTAAAAAATAAACTGTGTACTTTCATTTAAATTGAGTGCTGATGCTAAACTGAATTATTTGAGATGGAACTGTTTTTTTACATTGAAACTGTACTTACACTAAACTGAATTAGCTGAATTAGAACTGCTTGACTAAACTGAATAGCTTGAAATAGAAATGTTTTTCACAATTAAACTTTACTTACATTTAAACTGCGTACTTATTCTAAACTGAATTGTTTGAAATAAAACTATTTTCATAAGACGGATTTGGCGTTAAATAACCTACAAAGGTTGATATGCCATTAAACCCAAACAACCAAACAACCAACCTAACAGTCATTAACTTATAAGAATCAAAATAATTCTAGAAAAGTTTTGTCTTTTTATTCTCGAAATTATTGGTTTCTTTAGTCTCATTTTCTCCTGATTGTTTGCTACCTCAAAGTCCCTGAGATATTTATACATATCATTTTTAAATGACAGCAAGTCTCCTCAGTTCTCCAGGACTCTTCTCAGTATTTGATATCAGTTGTGTTGTGCTCTGAATAGTCTAAACAGATTTGTGATATTTCAATAATAAACCTAGAAAAGGATTTTATCGTATGTTCAAATGAAGCAGTGTCCAAGTGACTGTTAAATTAACTTACAAAGTGTCTTATACGTTCAGCAAGACACAAATGTATCATTGTTTGGTTTGGTTTCTTTGTTTAATCATATTTACCCAACCCCTCCGCTCGGGCAGGATATGACACAAGGTCAATTTTTAAGCAGAGTTTAACAGGTTTGAATTCAGAGTTTTCCTTCTTCTAGACTAGTTGCCTCACCAAGGCTGAAGAACCTAGTCTGTCCTACTATTTACCCATAGCTGGAGGGAGAATAATTGGATTCATACCTTTCCCAAGGGTATTAGTGCTATGTGAAATGCAATCAGTCTCGTCCAGGATTTGAACTCGTATCGCCGTGTCCAAATCCTATGACGATAACCATTACACCACTTTGTTTAATGGCATATCAACCTTTGTAGGTTATTTAATGCCAAAGCCATTCTCCTAGAAGAACAGTAGAGAATAGAGAATAAAGGAGTTCATACCTTTCCCAAGGGTATTTGCCCGAAAGTGAACGTAATAGCGCGACTGGAGTACGAACTCGCTAACTACGATTCCGCAGTCCATCGCTGTAATCATTACACCACGAGGACATCCCCTGTATTATAGTGAAAGCCATACATATACATTTTTAGTGAAAGTAGACAGAGCTTTTCTTTGCTTCTAAGAATTTTCACATGGAATATTTTCATGACATGGTTAGAATAAAAAATTTCTTTCGTAATGTCTACTGGTGTATATGCAGAATTATCGGATAATATTTTGTTACCTGTACATATCATGGATTTTTAAGCAAAGTTCTTGTCATCAACAGTGAATAATGACAGTCGGGTAAATTCGACGGCGCCTGCAATGAAAGAAAGAAAAATTATTTGAATAAATCATTAGTGGAATGAACAAGGGTTGTTTGCCTGGGTGCTACGAGCATTGAAGAGATTTTGGGTAAAGCCAAAAATTCTTCGTTTGTCTTAAAAAAAAATTGGTTTTGTTTTTGGTTGTTGGGGAAGTAAAGACAAAAAAGAAGAAAAATAAGGAGAAATATATATAAATGAGTTTAGATAATATAAAAGAGTAAAAAAAAGGGGAGAGATAAAAGAAATGGTAATAAATAATGAATATCTTGATAATAAGAATAAATAAAAAGTGATAATAATAAGTGTAAAAGAAAGAAAGAAAGAAAGAAAGAAGAAGAAGAAGAAGAAGAAGAAGAAGAAGAAGAAGAAGAAGAAGAAGAATGCAAAGGTCAGAAAATTTCAAAGGTCTGAAAAGACAAATGCGCGCCGTCATAGAGTCTTTCTTTCTGTCGTGTGCGTAGGCGTATATATATATATATATATAACAGAAAGGAAAAAAATACGAAAACAGGAGAAATGCCAACAGAAAGAAAGAAAGAAAGAAAGAAAAAAAGAAAAATTCCGACAAAAAGAAAGAAAGAAAGAAAAAAAAGAGGAAATATTCCAACAGAAAGAAAGAAAAAGAACGAAAGAAAAAAAGGAAGGAAGAAAAATGCGAAATATTCTGGTATAGAGAAAAAAAGAAAGCAATCAATATTCTAACATATATATATATATATATATATATATATATATATATATATATATATATATATAAAATTATGATTGAAATCAAAAGCTAAAAGCATTTTTAATCAGTAAAATCTTTAATTTGCTTTGTCCACCAGAATGTTAGCAATACCATATTCTCAACTATAAAATAGAATCATAATAAAAACAGTATAAAAATCACGACGCTAAGTTTCACGTTGCTGATTCTCAGGTGAGCTGGTATCAATATGTTTGAAGCCTAGATTTCAGTTTAGACTTCAAATGTGTCGAAACTCGTTCACGTGAAGATCGATAATGTCGAAGTTGTGAATTTGTATCTTTCTTTCAAGCTATTCTGTTTCATTCTTTAGATTATTTTTTAAAGGCTGCATCCTTAGCTTCATGAATAAAGGTGACCTCAGAATTACGAAGAACTACAGGGGCAATATTTTTTTACTGCTATTGGTGCTAAGCTTTATAATGCCCTGTTTTTCAATTACATCCGACAGGAAGTCATGTAAACGTTTATGAAAAATTAGAACGGTGTTCGGATAAATCGATTTGCAACTTCTTAGATTCTTTCTATTCGTCGAATCATCGAAGAAAAACGTTAAAAAAATCTAGAAGCAACACTTTTGTTTGAGGATTTCATCAGGCATTTGACTCCATACACAGAGAAAAGATGGAGCAATTGCTTGTAGCTGGTCTCTCCAAAGAAACTGTTACTGCTATAATGATGCTCGACCAAAGCATCAAATATATTGGTCACACACTCGATGGTGACACTGATTTCTTTGATGTTGTTACCGGCCAAACATTAAATGAGCACGAAAAGTTCTCTTTGTATAGATTCACCACACTTGAAAAAATTCTTTCATCCGTAAACATATTTCCATCGCATTCAGCATATAAAAAAACACATTCTTTTTTACCCCATATTGACTTCATATTCGCAAAACAAAATTTAATTTTCAAGAAAATTAAACTAATAACAAACCATGTCAATTTTATTTCGCGTATTGATTTACTTTTTTCTTAACGTTAGATTTTATTCCAAACTATATATATATATATATATATATATATATATATATATATATATATATATATTGGCAGCATTTCTTCATTGATACATATTTGATTGAACACAATAGACATTTTTTGTCTACATATTTTTTCGTTAATCCTTTCGAATTGCCGTATCGATCTTATATTCGGCGGGAATTGGTTGATAAACCTTCCATAATTAGTTTAGCTGCAGACGCTATTTATTGAAAGAAATTCGAAAAGTAAGCGCTACACAATACAACAGTACGAACACTCCTTCTTACAAAGTAGTAATGTATGTACAAAAGTTACATCACTTTTGCAATACATCCTCCCCTGACGATGGCCCATAGTTCAGCAGAAAGTACTCGGGAAATAACTAATTATGGAAGGTTTATAAACCAATTCCCGTCGAATATCATAAGGTCAATATAGCAATTCAAAAGAATTAACAAAAAATATGTTGACAAAAAATGTCTATTATGTTCAATCAAATATATATAATCATATATATATATATATATATATCATTAAGTCGTGTAGACAAGTCCTCCACACAAAATCCAGTACCCTTATAGAGCTGATGTACATCTTATTTGATCGATAAACGATGCCTGTGTCCACGAAGAAAGTCACTTATGAGTTCGTTCTTACTTCACCAGCAGCGCCCATCGTGTCTTGCTTGACTTGGATGGTTTGCAAGAAAGGAGGCAAGTGGCCATGCAGTTGTTGCTTTGTACGGTGCTACTTCTTGGATTTGCACCAAACAGCACGCATCGTCCTTCTGTTGTTTCAATCAAGCTTTTTCTCCAAGTGCTTTGTTTAAATCTTGGTGGTGCAGCCATATAATAATACTGACACAGTTACTGCTCAAAGAATTCCCGTTTTACTTCATCAGAGGTACAATTTCCATCTGGTCGATAATATGTCGATAGCAGTTCATGCGTTTCCTATGTTTATGTTGATATCAACTTCAAGGTCAGATAATAAATTTTTTATAGTACTCTGCTTGCCGTCATCTAAGCACTTTATTTTATCCGACGTTCTTGAACTATTTTTTCGCATATAATTTCTTTATATATATATATATATATATATATATATATACGCATATATTTCTTTATATATATATATATATATATATATATATATATATATATATATATATATTTGTGTTTGTTTCTATGCGTGGGAAAATGTAAATAAATCCGACCGTATGAAAATGTACCAATATAAAAAACATGATGTATTCAGAATTTATTTAAATACGAATTATTTTTGCAAACTTTAAACATCTTACTTTTTTTATATTAAACCTTCCATCCGGACATTTAAATATATGTTGTGATATATTTTGAATTTTGTAAAAAAAAAAGCCCTAGAAAAGTTTACCGCTGGCAAATAATTCAACTATTTGTAAAATCATCCTCTAAACAGCTTGTGTTTTTTCATATTTGTATATTTTCAAACATAGATAGATAAATAGATATTACGTGTGTGGTGGGACTTTTTGAGCGTTTGTTATTTAAAAAGCAGTTTTCTTCTGTGCATAATTCCTCTAGTTTAAAAAAACAACAGTTCCAGAAACTTTTGTGCACACACACACACACACACACACACACACACACACACACACACACACACACACACACACACACACGTGCCCTCTCTCTCTCTCTATATATATATATATATATATATAATGTTATATGGCTACGCGTGTATAGGCCGGCGGGTATGTTCGTGCGCCATGTTATGTACATGTTCTTTCTTGGAAATGGTAAAAACTGTTGAATGTTTACCAGTCAATGATTTTACAATCCCGTGGGCGCTGTCCATCATTTCAGAGCAAGGAAATCGGATAATGGGCGATATATTACGTTCAGATTTGAAGGCTGGCACTTATAAACGTGCTTGATGGGCAAAGAGGCGGAGAAAGACGGACAGCAACCAGTAACTCCGCTCTGCTCTCACATATATCTTTTTATTGGCTCCTGTCAAGGCAGACAATAAGCGAAGCAGCTATGTTCTGCTAATGGACGAGCAGGTAAGGTAATTATGTGAGTGTTGATTACCCAAGTGCAAAAAAGAAACATCCATATTATTTTCTGTTGATCATCGTAGCATGCATAGAGTGATTTTGTCAGGACGATAAGATGCAGGGAGAAGTGGGTTCATGCTTTTTCAAAGGCAATAGCGCAAAGTAAATTGAATTAACCTCGATTGGAATTCAAATTCAGCACATTGTTTTTAGTGAATCTACCGACGTATTTTTAAAAACATTCTTCGCGCCCTTAAATCTGACTCTCACCGGTGGGGATGAAAATACGCTGACTCCGAAGAGTAATAAGAACACACACACAAAACAGTGCCCGTGTGTAGGAGTTCACAAAAGAAAGTCACGTAGGAGTTCGATCTTACTTCACCAGCAGGGCCCAGTGTGTTTGGTTGGTAAGATGGGAGTCAAGTAGCTATGCACTTGCTACTTTGTAGGGTGCTATTTTTGGATTGGTTCCAAACGGCACGCATCATCCTTCTGTGGTGTCCATCTAGCTTTTTCTCCAAGTGTTTCATTTAAGACCGGTTGGTGCAGCCATATAATAGTACCGACATAGTTAATGCTCGAAGAATTCTCGTTTTACTTTATCAGAGGTACAATTTCCACCTGGTCAATAACGTGTCGATAGTAGTTCATGCGTTTTCTATGTGTATGTTGACATCAATTTCAAGGTGAGATAATAATTCAGTTTTTATAGTACTCTGCTTGCCGTCATCTGAGCACTTTATTTTATCCATTTTTTAACAATATTTTTGCAAATCCTTTTTTTATTCACACACACACACACACACACACACACACACACACACACACACACACACACACACATACACACACACACACATATATATATATATATATATGTTTGTGTTTTAGTGTGTGTGTATGTGTGTGTGTGTGTGTTGGATATGCTTTTTTTAAAGGCAATAGCATAGAGTAAATTTAATTAGCCTCGGTTGGAATATAAACCAGCTTCATTGATTCCGGTGAATCTATCGACGTATTTTTAAAAGTATTCTTCACTTCTTGAAGTATAACCTTCACCGGTGGGGTTTAAAATACGCTGACCCCATAGAGTAGAAAGACCCAACCATACACACACTTACAAAATAGGGTAAGACATTAAACCACATCTGATGGTGATGCCTCAATCATCTGGGTGGAAGTATTTAATCTTTTTTTTTAATTGAATTTTTAAAATTTGAATATTTAAAAAAATTATATTTTTATTTGGATTTAAGAATTAGATATTTAAATAAGAATTTTGTATTGAATTAGAAAAACTAACAAAATTCAATGAGAACGAATATAAGAAAATTACACTAATTTCTATTTTACTTAGATGAAAAATCATAGGATTGCTTTTAATTTCTTTTAAGAATAAAACAATATGATTAGAAATCAATAACACCAAGTAAACTTTTTTCAAACCCGATTTTGCTAAAACCATTATTCAAATTATCTAACCACACACACACACACACAAACATATATATATATATATATATATATATACCACCGCACGAACAGGATGCGGTTTTTGAATTCACTCATCCCTTCAGCTACCTCAGCTGTTCTTCTCCTAGAGTAGCTTTGACATTAAATAACCCACGAAGGTTGAAATGCCATTAAACCAAACCATAATTATTTTGCATTAGCAAATCTATACCCAACAAAGTTATTTAGCTTCGTGCTGTGAGACTTAGCTGTAATCAGCTGGATTGCACTAGACCGTCGATTCTGGCTAATCCGCGACCACTAAATCAACTGGCTTCGCTGGTGCCGGGAGACTTAGCAATGCTTAGCATGGAATCACATTGCACTATGCCCAGCTTCGTGCAGGGAGACGTAGGAAATAACTTGCCTAGCTTCACATTGCACTTAGAGAGTCTATACCTGCAAGGTCATCTGGCTTCTTACTGGGAGACTTAACAAACAATTTGCAGGATTCACATTGTACTTAACCAATCCAAGGTCACCTAGCTTTGTGATGGAAAACTTAGCAACAACCAGCTGGATTTACATTGCTATGGACCAGTCACCTGAGTGAATCTGCGGCCACCAAGTCGCAGGGTTTCGTGCCGGAGACTTTGAAAGAGCTTTGTTGGAAAAATATTTTTTTTTTTTGGCTAACATAGATGTTTTTAGGACAATGACTAAACTTCGGCCTTTGTGAACTTATGACCAGCCTTTGAACGTGTTTCGACTCATGGCTGTCTTCCTTTTCTCCCAAAGTACCCACTATAAAAATTGCTCAGTTGGCTTGGGCTGTAGAATACACCG
Source organism: Sepioteuthis lessoniana (assembly GCA_963585895.1). Taxonomy (NCBI): domain Eukaryota; kingdom Metazoa; phylum Mollusca; class Cephalopoda; order Myopsida; family Loliginidae; genus Sepioteuthis; species Sepioteuthis lessoniana. Next base: position 143,059 of record CAUZXS010006663.1, read on the forward strand.
AGGGGTAAAATGTCCCAGTTAGTGTTCTAGATATGACACAAACAATCTGATGGGTCCTACCTATGATCAAATAGAACTAAACTGTGTACTTATGCTAAACAGTATTTGTTGAGATGGGAATGTTTTGATATTTAAACTGCTTACTTATGCTAAATTGAACAGTTTGAAATAGAACTGTTTTCGTGAGCTAAACCGAATTGTTTTTGACATTGAAACAGTTTACTTATACTAAACCGAATTGTCTCAAAAAGAACTGTTTTTAACATTGAAACTGTGTACTTTTGTTAAACTGAACTGTTTGGAATAGAACGCTTTTTGACATTGAAACTGTTTACTTATACTAAACCGAATTGTCTGAAATAGAACTGCTTATATGTATAAAAATAGATTTGGCATTAATAACCTGCAATCATATTTGCCCAAACCCTCCGCAAGGTCAATTTTTAAGCGGAGTTTAGCAGGTTTGAATTCAGAGTTTTCCTTCTCCTAGACTAGTTGCCTCACCAAGGCTGAAAAACCCAGTGTGCCCTACTACTGCAATGGTTAATATGCCATAAAACCAAACCAAACCAAACCCACTATAAAAAGACCTTGTGTCATGTTCTGCCAGGCATTCGAGCTGAGTGGTGATCAATGACAAGCATAGATTCACACAGCATTAGACCTTCGAGTCTCGTGAATCTATGACCAACAAGGTCACCTGGCTTCGTGCACGGAGACTTAGCAAAGGTTAGCATAGTTCACATTGCACCAAGTGAACCTATGACCAGCATTAACGCACAGCACTTGAGTTCCCCTCGAGCCCATCATTCCCCTCCCCTAAATCAGCACTATTAAAAAATCTTGCGTCAAATCCCGCCTTGAGAAAAGCTCAAATAAATATCGCCTCAATCCCCTGGTTTTCCAGGGGCTGCTTGGAATTTTTGCCAGGTGACTGGAATCAATGGCTAGCAAAGATTTACTCGACGTTTGGCCTTTTGGCTTTGGGAATCATCGACAAGCATTGACAAGCGTAGATTCCCATGGTACTCAGTGAATAAGTGACAATTAATGACTCACTTATACCTGGCTTTCGAGTCTGGTGAACCTAGGATCACCATTGTGTGAGTCTCAGTTCATGCACGACCTCCCTTTCGCTTAATCTCCTTTTAAAAAAGACCTTGTGTCAAATCTTACATGGTCGGAAGTACGAATAAATATTATTACCCCGTTTTTCTAGAATGGAGCTCGCCTGGCATTCGGGCCAGGTGAATGGAATCAATGCCAATGAAAGATTCATATCGCTCTTGGCGTTTTGGAATCGTGAATCAGTGACAAACATTGTTCAGCATGGATTCACCTTGCATTTGACCTTTTTGGCCTAGTTAATCAAAGACAAGGAACGACCCGCTGGCACCTGGCATTCAGACCTTGTGAACCTATAACCAGCTGCGCATCAGTCTCGTTTTATACATGACCTCCCTCATCCTTAATCCCCACTATAAAAAAAGACCTTGTGTCCAATTCTTCCTGGTGGGAGCTACGGGTAAATATCAGTTACGTCTTGTTATATACTAACACTGAACACAACCGAAAAAAAGACAAGATAAGCGCATATAATTAAGAAGAAAGAATGCAGAAATATGGTCCAAAAGCTTGAAGTGTCATTGTTTCACAAGTATGCAGTATATAGTAGGGGTACAGAAAAAAAAGCTTACTTGCGAAGAGAAAGTAAAGTAACAACGTGGAAATGTAGTTTCCTGGCAGGGTCCAAAATTTATTTTTTCTTCTTTAAATAACAGAGGCAAAAAAGGTTCTGACGTCCTATGAGACATCACATAAAGCACTCTACGGACAAATCTATTTTCTAAGTGTCGTAATTATTTCATGTCTGCCTATAAACGAAAAAAGATTTCATTTGATGAGTGTGTCTTCTATTTTATAAAAGACGTCTGAGACGATTGATCATGAAATAGAATCAAGAAGGAGACATTCTAATTCCTCTTAGATCACACACACACACACACACACACACACACACACACACACACACACACACACACACACACACACACACACACACACACACACATATTTATATATGAATGTTATACAATATCCATTTAAATTACCGGTATAATAAGTGTATGTAAATATATTTTAAAAGTAATTCATACTTATGTAAAAGTGTGTACCTGTGTATAAGTATTTATGATATATATGTGCGTGTGTGTGTGTGTGTGTGTGTGTGTGTATGTGTGTATTTCTGATACACACACACATACACACACACACATATATATATATATATATGAGTGTTTGTGTGTATTTCTGATTCATATATATCTATATATCTATATATATATATGTGTGTGTGTGTGTGTGTGTGTGTGAGTGTGTGTATTTCTGATACATATATACATATATATGTGTGTGTGAGTGTGTGTGTGTGTGTATTTCTGATACATATATATATATATATATATATATATATATATATATATGTGTGTGTGTGTGTGTGTGTGTGTGTATTTCTGATATATATATATATATATATATATATATATATATATATATATATATATATATATATATATATATATATCAGAAATACATATATATATATATATATATATATATATATATATATATATATATATATACATACATATATGTATATCAGAAATACACACACATATATATATATATATATATATATATATATATATATGTGTATATATATATATATGTGTGTGTGTGTGTGTGTGTGTGTGTGTGTGTGTGTGTATC